>QFDD01003710.1:0-19536 GCA_006871305.1 Vachellia collinsii
CACAAAACCACAAGGATCGTTTTTCTCAGCGAAGTTATTGCCGTTCTGATTCTGACGGTATGGAAATCGCCGACGACTCAACCGTGTATAAATAGAACTGAGATTCATGCTGGAAGATGGCGTTGACGGGACTACCACCGTCCGACGGGGATTGATTGGCGGATGACGTGAGGGAGTGCGTAGGCCTACGGCATATGAGTGGTCCGTAGTTCCGGTTTTCCCTTTCGCCGACGACTCTCGACTGGTCGGTAGTTATCAGACAATGAGATGAGTGAAAACGTGCCGCCGCCTCTTTCAGCTTTTCTTTGCAAAAGTCACCTTTGACGTATCTAAGTTTGATATCCGTCATCATCATTCAACCAAAAAGAATTTGACAAAGACATTATCATTGAAGAAAGAGAATCAAAGTTGTATTTAGGAACCCAATTTGAATTTCTCAACGATGACGATAATGGCACATATCAAATTCGAATTGGGAATCACATGAGTTTTGATTTAAAGAAGGTATGTGCACATGTCACCTACACCTCAAATTCGAGAGTAAGAAGGTGTTAGCTACGGTCGTAGGTAGGTGAACGGATTTATCATGTCGTCATGGCGTGTGGTCGTCGAGCATTGGTTATGAAAGCAAAAACTCCCAGAGCGTTTCGTCGTTGGAGCTGGCACGGAACGATGTCTTGGGTTGACTTCATTTTTTTTTTTTGTGTGTGCGCAATTGAGAAGGAATTAAGCACGTGGGTAAATGAGGCCTGACGTCACGTGCCTCCATCGTCCCCAAACACAGATTTTGATAGTCGTGGCCTTGTGTGCGTGTTGTTGTGGCTCTCTCTTCTGTCCACACCCATTGGCGTGGGACCACTTCCGTACTTGACCCGATAAGCCTTCTTCAATACTCCTACAATCTTCTTATGTGGCCCCTCCCAATTCAATTCGTAATTGTAACCCTTCAACCACTCCTTCCTCTGCCTCCCTACAATGTTTCTCTCATGCATATCTCCACTAACCTCCACATATCAACCAATCTCACTCCCATTTCTCAAATTATAATATATTCTGAGTTTAATACAATCTTTCATCCTTTAAATTTACATTTATTTTGATTTTGATCAATTTAAAATCAGTAGTTTTGATCACCCGAGTTTCATTTTATTTAAAACATTAATTCTTATTATCTAATAAAAATCATGACCATTTTATCCTCTGTGGGACATAATCAAAATACAAAAAAAAGGTGACTTGAATTATAAAAATGATAAAAAAAATACCCTTCTAGTGAAAAAAAAAACCAAAATAGGAGAATAATTACGAAATGGAGAGGAATGAACTTAATAATAAAAAATACCCCCTAGCTTGCTTAAGAATTTATAGGAATTGCCCAATTTTTATTTTAACATTTTTAGTTTCTTGTGTTTTAAATTAACTCACAAATTATTGTAGAATAAATTCAAGCTATCTCTATATACTCATAAGGTTATATTATTAAAACAACTATAAATTTTGTAAATGTAAACTTATAATCTTATTTATAAATCACTTCCAGCATGTTTGTGCAAATCAAGAAAAACTTTAAATTTCATTAACTATACCTTAAAATTTAGGAACTTTTCACTTTTATCTCTATTTAATATTAACTATAACACATAGAAACAAAAAACGGTAAAACCGTATATTCACATAAAATTTAATGTGGTCATTTATAAATACGACCAAATAAAACATTCATTCTTTGTCATATCTATAAAACCAGAGAAATAATCTATTTTAAGAATTATGTTATCAAAATAAGTCCTTTTAACTAATTCATTAGAACTAAGAAATTGTATTTAATTCATTAAATTTGTTTTAAATTGATTTTTTTAAATGTGGTTTTGAAGGAGACAGATAAATGTAAACAGTCACATTTAAATATTAATTACAAGAAAAAATAAATAAACATGCATTAATTACTATCTAAATAACTTATATCACGAACTAATATATTTTTTAAGAAATGACTTGCATTATAAATCGGATAACATATCCAATGCCTTTTTTGTGTCAATGAAGATATTGATCAATCACCCTCGACGAAGCCCTTCAACTCAAAATCCAAGATTATGATTTCATAAGTGCAACCGCCTCCTCAAAGAAAGTTCTCCCTCCCTCCCTCTCTATATATTTTGGTTTTTAAAAAACTCCCTCCCTCCCTCGCTCTCTCTCTCTCTCTCTCTATATATATATATATATATATTTTGGTTTTTAAAAAAAGTCACCTTTCTTTGCTCAAAAAAAAAAGTCACCTTTCTCCCATTAATAGAATATTTAAGATTTTTGAGCACAGGCTCATTAGAATGAGGAGGTTACAAACAAATATAGGTAGGTTAAATTAAAAATTTTTAAAGAATTATTGATAAAGTATTCAGATTAAATAAAAACTACGAACCCCTGGAAAGAAACACGAAAGGTTTAGATAATAATTAAAAAACTCTAAGCATGATGAAAATTAGAAGATGAGCCGTAACCGATGGAAAAAAAAAGTTATTACTCTCACCAATGAAATTAGAATGATCAAGAAAATAAAAAACCGTAAAGAAGAGTAATTAAAGATTAACAAGGGAAAAATTGACCCATAGATTCTTATAGTTTAATTATCATGTTTGAATCAGGCTCTTATTGTTTGATTATATCATTTTAATTTATAACCTTTCTAAAATTTCATTTATACAAATATATAGGTGTTAAAATGATTTTAAATAAAATTAAAAAACATACACACACACAAATTAAGTTTATAACATTTTATAAATTAAAATTAACAACTTTTACCCTAAAGGATGAATACCTATAACCCATCAAATTGTAAGGGCACAATTCAAACAATATAAAATTACATGATTTAAAGTTGGGGTAAACTTCAAGAACTCGCTTCAAGAAATGGGTAGTCGGTATACCCTACCACAGGATCAGAATTATAAAACGTCTCTCTATTGTACTTATAAAGAGGAGCAAATCCTTTTGGCAAATCCGGATTTGCCAAGAACAACCTTCCATAGGTGATGTGATCCACCATGTCCTCCGCCACCGCATAGATGCCATCTTTCCGATCATAGCCTCCTGCGACAATAAATGTTCCATTGAAGGCCTTTCTCATCGGTATAAGACTGTATGGACTCTTATCTTTTTCTCCAATGGTCTTCATCCTTGGCTCTACCATGTGGCAATACAAAATACCATATTTGTTCAAGGAATATGCTGTGTATAAGCCAAGTTGTTGAGGATTGGAGCCTTCACATTCACTGTAATTTGAAAAGGGAGGTAACCTAATTCCTACTGGTTCCCCTCCTATCTCCTCAGCAACAGCTTTGACCATCTCCAATGGAAATCGACATTGGTTCTCTAACGATCCCACCATATTTATCAACTCAATCATTGACCTTATCTTTCAAAAATTGGTCAAGAAGGTAACCGTGTGCACCATGAATCTCAATTCCATCAAAACCTACATTTGCACAAGCATCATTGTTTTAAATTTGTTGCATCTGGTTACAATATCAAGCATATATGTCACGGGTTATCGGCACACAAGTTTCATCACTTGCAAACAAGCTTCCGATAACAATAAGACCATGATTGAACTAAGGTCAACCCAATCATAATTAAAATAATATAATTTAATCAACATGTATAAAGATATTCATATATATAACCTTTCACTTGTTTGACTGATTGGCTCAAATTGAATTTTAATGCATGTCACGCTTGCAAGAAGTAAAAAGAAAAACACATGGGGGCTTTTCATATTACACTTAATCTCTCTAAATCCATTAACTTTTCGCTTTGGCCACCCCAAAAAAATTTAAGGAGAGCTAATCAAATCTAGAATGACTGTCACATTATACATAGGAGATATCGGTATCAAATCTGACAGCTTGATTAGTTAGATGCTAATTCCTTGAGTGTTAAATTATTTATAAGATCTACCTAGAAGGACTAAGATTCTACTTAACAAGGACGAAAGTGTTATAAATTGTAAAATCAGATTGTGATGAATCTTGGCATATTTAGCTCATTCATAAAGTTATCAGCTGTTTTCTTGGCATTACTTAGATTAATAATGGTTAAACTAGTCTGATTTGTTGCAAAATTTGGTAGTTAGAACTCTACAAAGAGCGTTAGAATTTAGAAAGAAGCATATTAAACCCCATAAGCCCACCAGCACTTTGCTTATTTAGAAGAACCAATCAAATTTGAAATACTTAGATCAGTTTAAAAGATTCAAATATAATTTTCTAAAAGTCTATATTTTTCAAAAAAAAATATTTTAATTGATTTAGAATGTAAAATAAAATAATATTTTAACTATTATTGTTTATTTAAAAATTATCATTAAAAAAAATTAAACATGAACCGTAGTAGATCAAATCTAATTAGTTCAAATTTACTTAGCATGTAAACCGGTTTCTAGAAGTTAGTATCAATTTCATTTCTCTACAAATAATCTCTTTCTCATTTTACTAGACAAACTCACAAGTGTTTAGTAGGAAACTCATTATAGTACTTGGTGTCAATTTAGTTTCACAGAAATAACCTCTTTCGTATTTATTAAACAAAACCCATCTAATATACTATCTTTGTACATCATAAAATTATTTAAAATAAGCCGATAATAAAGTACATACTGGCTTCCATAACATTCATGGCAGCAAGTCTGAAGTGATGGACGATTTGAGGGATTTCATCAGTTCTTAAACTTCTTGGAGGTGAATATGTTGCAACATCAATGCCATTACTTCGAATTTGCTGAGCCACTCCCTTGTCTGTACAAGATATTGGGGCTTCCCCATTTGGCTGAAACTCTTTAACTGAAAAGTTGATTGTGGGATCAGGATTAAAGACAGATTCAAGAATGAGGCAGTAGGTAAGAGGAGAAGAAGATGTACATATGCATGCAATATAATCTTTAGTTAGACTGAAAGTGTACGTTCGGTTCTCTAAATTTATATTAAATTTTATTTTAACTTTCTAAATTTACATTAAGTTTCATTTTAAACAAAACTTGATAAGTTGTATAATCTAAGCTTTCAATTCAAAATAATAAAAATATTAAATTACTCGATTAAACTTTAAGCATACTTTATCAGTATCTAATTTCATAATCATCATATTACAAATTAGTTGAGTAAATATATCTTCTATGAATGAGACTAATGGAGTTAACATACATTAAGTGACTAAAAATACATTTTATAAATTTAAATGTTTAGTTGAAGAAGTGAAGTGAGAGTGAATGGGCTTAGATCTTCTTCTGATCTTAGAGCCTCTTCATCTTATATATAGAATAAGTGACTATACATCATGATAGCACACGTGGCTAGTTTTCTGTTACAACAGAATGAGAAGTCAGTTACGCAAATAGATACACACAAGCTGACACGCGTAACTGCACTACCTCCTAACTGCACTAACATCCCCCCTCAAACGAGAGGGTGCCATGGGCAAGCCGAGTTTGTCCCGGAGAGCTGTGAACCGAGAAAGACTCAATGGCTTGGTAAGACAGTCAGCCAATTGATCGCATGAAGGCACGTAACGCACTGTCAACTGGTTTGATAGTACTTGGTCTCGAACAAAGTGTGTGTCAATCTCGATGTGCTTAGTGTGGGCATGAAATACAGGATTGGAAGCAATAGCAGCTGCATTGACATTGTCACACTAAATGACTGCGCTTTGAGGAGAAGAAAGATTCAGTTCATGCAAGAGTGAGCGAGCCCAAGTAAGCTCAGCGGCAGTGTTTGCAAGCGCACGATATTCAGATTCAGCCGACAATCTGGATACGACATGTTGCTTCTTGGAAGACCAAGACACAAGTGCATCACCCAGAAACACAACATACCCACTGGTGGATCGACGATCATCAGGACACGAAGCCCAATCCGCATCAGAATAAGCTGTGAGTTGGAGAGAGGGAGATGTCTTAAGTAGAAGCCCACGATAAATGGTGCCTTTAAGATACCGTAGGAGCCGTTTAACTGCTTGCCAGTGGAGTTCAGTGGGACAGCTGAGATATTGACTCAGCTTACTGACAGCGTAGCAAATGTCGGGACGTGTGTTGACTAGATATTGAAGTGCACCGACCACACTACGATAGCGACGAGGGTCGGAGAGAGGTGGGCTGTCATGTAGAGTAAGGGTATGGCCGGTCACCATAGGGGTTGGGCACGGAGCACAATTCAACATCCCACATCTGGACAAGAGATCAAATACATACTTGGACTGAGAGAGTAAGAATCCGTGAGGGTCACGAGATATTTCGAAACCGAGAAAGTAATGTATATCACCAAGGTCTTTCAAAGCAAACATAGAGTTAAGTTTCACTGTGAATTGAGAGATGCTGGACTGATTGCTTCCCGTGACAAGAATATCATCGACATAGATGATAACAAGAAGAACCTGTGTGGCATCTCGATAGATAAAGAGAGACGAATCTGATTTGCAGTTGAAGAATTTCCATGAGAGCAGGGTTACCCGAAGGCGATCATACCAGGCTCGAGGGGCCTGTTTGAGCCCATAGAGAGCTTTGGTGAGTTTGCAAACATGATTGGGCCTTCGTGGATCAACAAAGCCTTCTGGCTGTTTCATATACACAACCTCAGAGAGAAAGCCGTTGAGGAACGCGTTATTGATATCAACTTGACGCACAGTCCAGCGGAAGCACGACGCAATGGTAAGCACGATGCGAACTGTTGTCATCTTCACAACAGGACTAAAAACTTCACCAAAATCAACACCAGGCTCTTGAAGATAACCTTTTGCAACTAGGCGAGCCTTGAGTTTGTCAAGGGAGCCGTCGGACTTGAATTTCTTCTTGAAGATCCACTTATTTCCAACAACATGCTGGTGAGGTGCTGGAGGCACGAGGCACCAAGTCTTGTTGCGAACAAGAGCATTGAACTCCTGCAACATAGCTGTTCGCCAACCCGAGTCACAGAGGGCTTCGTTGACAGAACGCGGATCTAGAGGAGAGGAAACGGTGAGACCAACAAAAGGAGTCTTGTACTTGGAAATGCCCGATTTGGACCTTGTCACCATCGGATGAACATTGTGGGTTGTTTGAGCCTCAGATATTAGGCTTGAAGAGTTGGGTCGAGAATGAGAGTTGTCTGAAGGCCCAGGAGAGCTAGCAGACGAAGATGAGTTAGCTAGCATTGGTGAAGAAGCACAACTTGCACCTGAATGGCATGATGAGGCTGGACGTAGGGCATTAGCAAGTGAAGTGACACCATCGAGGGAACAACCTTCAGGGAATGGGGGAGTACTGGTTCCGAGTTCATGTCTTGAAAACGGAAAATCGCATTCATTAAACACCACATGCCGAGAAATGTAGATTTTCCCTGAGGGACTTAGGCATTTGAATCCTTTGTGACTACCACTTGGACCAAGGTATGTGCATTTTTCTGAATGGTATTGAAGTTTGTGCTTGTTATATGGCCGTAGACATGGGTAGCAAGCACACCCGAACGTGTGAAGTGATAGATAGTCGGGTGTTTGGTGAAACAGAGCCTTAAATGGAGACATCTTGATGACCTGTGTGGGCATGCGATTTATGAGATGTACAGCCATGGAAAATGCTTCCCACCAGAACTTAACAGGCATGTGAGCTTGAGCAAGCAAGCTGAGACCAGTTTCCACCATATGACGATGCTTCCGTTCAACACGGCCATTTTGTGTCGAGGTGTAGGGACAGGAATGATGAAAAATGATCCCTGAGTCAGTGAGAAATTTCGTGAAGGAGCGATACTCACCACCCCAGTCACTCTGTAGCATTTTGATCTTTTTGTCAAGTTGGTTTTCAGCCATTAGTTTGAAGTTCTTAAATGCTTCGAGAGCTTCATCTTTAGTATGCAACGAATAGAGCCAAGAGAAGAGACTGAAATCATCAAGAAAACAAATATAATACCCATAGCCATGAACAGATTGTATTGGGGCTGGTCCCCAAAGATCAGTGTGAACAAGATCTAAAGGAGCTTTTGCTCTCTATGTAGAGTGTTTAAAAGGTAAAGCATGCGATTTGCCATATTGACACGCAGTACAGAAATTTAGTTTGTCCTTGGATGAGAGATTGATATTACAATCTTTGAGTATCTGTTTTATTGTAGCACAGGACGGATGTCCTAGCTTCCTATGCCAGCTATCTAAAGTGGAAAGGAAAACAGAGGGTGCATTCATGCTTGATGGTTGGTTGAACTTTGGTGCTTGATCCATTTTGTAGAGTCCATCACATTTTGTCCCTGTGAGCAGAACCTTGCGACTGGGCTTGTCCTTCACATGGCAACGTGAAGAGTCAAATTCAACAAGTACGTCATTGTCATCTGTTAGTTGAGCAACACTAAGAAGATTCTTCTTGATTTCGGGAACTACTAATACTTTTATGAGAGAAAGAGTGTTATTGCCAGTACGCAGAGTAGCATGAGTGGAGCGTTGAACTCGTAGTTTTGATCCATTACCAACTAAGAGATTACCTGATTCAGCAGTGCCAGGTGTGTCGTGATGTGTTATATGATTGGTTGCCCCACTGTCTATGTACCAATCTGGATCTGTCACAGTTTCAGGAGTTGCAACATAAGCAGAGGCATTTTGAACATTTGAGCGAGCCTCATCATTGCCTGTGTAGGACCTGTCAAAACGATAAAAACACTGCATGGCAGTGTGTCCTTGTTTGGAGCACACTTGGCACGTTGGTTTGGATCTATTGGAGCGACCCCTGCCACGGCCCCTATGATAGTGATTGCTAGGATTGCGATTCCTTGTGCCTCTTGATGAGTTGAACTGATGTTGAGGAGAAGATGCACCAGAGGAGTTAGTGGTAATGGCAACATTTGTGAAAGAGGAACTTACCTTATTGACGGCAGTTAAGTGTTCCAGATGGCGTTTGAATGTGAGAAGCCGTGTGTGATCATCAATCCACGATAGGTTGTCACGATCTGTGAGATGGACTACGATTGGAGTGTAGTCTGCATCAAGTCCAGCCAAGACCTGAGTGATGAGGTCAGATTCAGCGATGGGACATCCAGCCATGGCGAGGTTATCGGCAAGAGTCTTCATCTTAGCCAAATATTCATCTATGGAGCTCGAACCTTTTCGAGTTCGTTGCAGTTCAGCTTTGAACATGGTGATTCTAGATTTGGAGTGAGCATTCATCAAATCTGTAACCGCTTTCCAGATTTATGATGTCGTACGGCAGTGCAAAAGTTGTGACGCAAAAGGTGGCGTCATTGTGCCGAGAAGCCAGCTGAAGATGATTTGATCAGTGGCTATCCAATCCTCGTAGTCTGGATTGGTTTCAGTTCTAGAGCCATCGGTGATGAACTGAGGTGGACACGGTTTTGTGCCCAGTACAAATGCGTCCACGCGATGGCCGCATAGTGCAGGAAGAACCAAGGAGTGCCAGAGGAGAAAGTTGGATCGATCCAGCTTGACCGATCCAGTTTGGTTCAGGCTGTTTAGCAGAGGTATTGATTTCATTTGGACAGTTGTCGAAGATGGCTGAGCAACTGGAGAGGTGGTTGTTTCAACAGCGAAGCTTGTGGAGGAGTTCGCCATGAGAGCAGAAGGCTCTGATACCAAGTTGAAGAAGTGAAGTGAGAGTGAATGGGCTTAGATCTTCTTCTGATCTTAGAGCCTCTTCATCTTATATATAGAATAAGTGACTATACATCATGATAGCACACGTGTAGTTTTCTGTTACAACAGAATGAGAAGTCAGTTACGCAAATAGATAGACACAAGCTGACACGCGTAACTGCACTACGTCCTAATTGCACTCACATGTTTTGACTAAAATATGATATAAACTTAGAAAACATAAACGAAACGAAGGAGTAGGGCTGAGGTGTGTGGTACCTGAACTTGAAACCCTACAAGAAGATGCCACCTTTGTCATGAACAGCATCCACAATAGGTTTCCAAGATTCCACTTGCTCTTTCGTCCATATCCCTGGTGTTCTAGGATACCTAATTCACACACACACACATATATAAAATTTAGACGACAACAACAACAACAAATAATAAAAACAATAAGAAACCACGTTAATTCAAAAGGGCTTGTACACACACACATATAACTAATTAATTAACATAAATGAAAGAATGATAATTACGCTCGAACAGTTTTAGAAACAGCAGTAGCCTCAGCTGAGAAGTCCCCCTTTTGATGTTCGTTGTGAGGAGTATAAGACAGCATGTGGCTGTGGATCATCATTGTAAAATCTGTCTTGTCAATGGCGCCAAAACAACCCTGCATATCAAAAGTCAATCAGATTCAGCCATGCTAATACTGCATACTGATCTTTAATTAATATAAAAACCATTTGAATTTTTTTGAGATATTAAAAAAAGATAATTAACTAATATTTAATATTTTTCTCTAAATTAATTTGTTTAAATTTTAAATATATAATTTAATAATATGTATAAGTATTTTATAATATATGTTATAATTAAGTAATTTATTTATCTTTTTAAATCTCTACAAAAAAAATCTATTAACTTTTATAGTAAAAACTGAAACCTGTTATTAATACAATTAGCGTAAAAATGACTGCCCCTCATTAAATTAATGATGGAGAAAGTCTACTTCATCATTGGGGTTCTAAAAGAAGCCTTTTCGATTTGCGGCCGACAAAAATTTCCTATGGTTTCATTGGAAACAAAACTTGCGGACCATTCTGCCCTTACCTCCCACACCTCCCTCACTCGTTCACTCCCTACCCATGCAGCTCACAATCTTTCAAACAATATTGCCCTAGTCAATGTTTATCCAACGTTTAAAGCAATTTTTCTGATCCATATTCTAATGGTTGGCTCAGGGCATTTTTGGATTAGCTTCTTCAAAACATTGCCAGATAAAATAAGACAAAAACTCTTCCTCCATACTTATCTTATAAAGTATAAAATCATGTTAAGAAAGTTAGTTTAGAGCTTCAAAACCACAATCCAAATAAACATGTTAAAAAAGAGTGCAGTATCACACTAATTATAAAAAAAAAATCATTTACTATATTGCTCCACAATTCTTTTTATTTAATCCTTTCCAACATAACGGACATATGACTTGAAGAACTAAATTTAAAAGTATATATCAAAATCATAGCTAAACTCTATTTCTTGCGATGTCATGCATATAGCAAATTTTAAATCTTGTGATTTCTAAATAAGATTGATCTGTAAATAATGAACCAACAGAAAGCACATCTGGGATAATTAATCTCTTATAAAACACCTGATCAACATGAATTTACAGCAGAAAATAATGAAGAAATTAATTAAATTTTAAATCTCTCTCGAGAGAAATCTGAGAGTACGTACCTATGTGATAGATTGAAATTTCCCATCTTGTATGGTGTAAGAAGAGGAATGCAGCCATATCTATATTTTCTTCAAAACACAAATCTACTAATCAATAGTGTTTTTCTCTGCAAAATTTATTACGAAATTAAAGTTAATGCAACACTCTAATTAATGGGAATATATATATTTATATATATATATAGAGAGAACTGGAACTTGCACTCGTAGAAAATCTTAATGGATGACTCTTTAGGTGATTTAAGCGTAACTGAATCCAAAAATTCCATTTTTGTTTTAACATAATTGTAATAATTGTTTTCTTAATATAGAAAAACCTTGGGATAAACCGAGAAGGCGACATCTTAAAGCAGCGTCGAAACGCCATTTAGAGCCCCTTCCATCATGACGCACAGTTATAATAACTGAAACGTTTATTAAAAGGTCGATAAGTAATGCCTCTTATAAATCCTTGAGTGGGGATTTAAGATATATATATATATTATTTTAAAATCTTCTATTAAAATAATTTTATTTACAGCTCTTTTATATATATATATATGTATATGTGTGTGTGTGGAGTATTCGATATCTTGGACTTATCTTAGATTAACTTGGAAGAGTTATCAAGGGTTTAAATTAATTTAGATTGAGCTGAACAGGACTATAAGGGCGGCAAAACTCTACTACCAAATATTTAACACATACATTTTTAAAGCTCGAATTCAAAATCTGTGGTTAAACTAATACAACTCTTACAAGTTAAATCAAATGTTTAGTGGTTATTTAGGGTTCATTTAATGTCACCTTTCATACCGTTCTTTCAACCTTGAAATATTATGTATGGGTGACAAAAGGGTAGATGTAACAAGATTCATTCATAGAGATTTTTGAAAGTGATCGCCATTGTTGAAACAACGACAAAAACTGATATTGTTCAGTTTTAAATATATGAATTAGACAAACAATTTACAATACACTTTATCTTTTAAATTTATTTTTTAAAATGTCTTTATTGATTATATATGGCAAAGATGTTTCCATCAAGGGTAGTCCCAATATATATTATTAAAGAGGGTATTTAAAAAGCTAACACATATTTATTATAAATAATTAATTTAATTATAATTACCAGAGTTACTGTATGTCATTGCTACGTACTAGCTTCTTATTGAATTTCGATATTTTGTAGAAATTGATGAACATATAAAAATATACTTACTCCTTCCTTAGTATGAGTTACATCGCTTGTTCCCTTCTATAAGATGGACTTTGGAGATGTATCAACATTTAATGCATTTTTAAATTTTTATCTTCAATTAATTACATGTATCTCTAATTTTTTTTCCATTTATTCTCTCTAATACTCATTAATTAGTTACATTTTTTTTGTTAATCAAGCCCCTAGCTACTAACTTTTTTAAACAATAAAAACGATGCTGCTCATGTAAACTTAATCGGTAAATTTGATAAAATTAAAAGTGGATATGTTTAAACCTTTTTTATGATTTAGCATGTGTCAGCTTTATTCCTTGGAGGAAGGAATTTAGAAAAATTCTAATTAAATGAAGTTGAAATACGAAGATTTAAATTTAAACTTATATATACTTTCAAAGGATTTCTGATAAGATCAAGAGGTATAATTAGAAATTTATAAATCTTTTTAAGAGATGAGAATGATTGAAAAAAATATATGAAAAAGCGAATCTAATTAAGACATGCCAAGTAAAAAATCTTTCGGCATAAAGGGCTGAAACTTCTTTAAGGTAATTCAATAAATCATGTAAGGCAGTAAGCATTAATTAATAATCTTTTGATAGAATTACTGTTTGGTTTTTATAATCTGCCCTCATTTTATTTTTAGTCCATGTAGTTTTGAACCATAAGTTTTGGTTCATCAATAAGTTTCATTCTATCAAAAACGTTAATTCCTACAATTTAATAAGGATTTTGATGATGTTAAATATGATGATATGATACTAATACTGTCAATTATGTACGGCTTGATGATTGAGTAAGCTGAGTGTTCAACATCATCTTCACATAGGGAGGGCATCCTGCTGTGCATGTCCCACCCCAAGAGCGTAGCCCTCTTTCTTCACCACCCTCTCATATACAATTTTTGACTTCAGAATAAAAAAAAAAAATTAGGCCCTGATTTAATTGAGTGGAACGAAAAAAATATTATGTAAAACGTGAAATATTTATACTTATCTGCATTATTATTTTTATTTGTATGAATATTATACACTTTTGTTCATGTCAAGAATATAAATTAATAATATTTTTTTCCAAACTTCAACTACATATTGACAATATTCAAAAAATCGGATCGATCACTAAACCGGCTAAAGAAGTGATTTAAGAGTTAATGATTCGGGTCAGGTTAACGTGTTTTTAAACTGGTTATGATTAAAATAATATATATTTAAACTGTGATTTACGATTTACCAGATAAGTATATAAGATTGAGTCAAAGGAGAATTTTGATAATAGATGGGCAATTTTTGAATGCACCGTTCTTTGCTCTTCATGGTTAGTGACAAACTGGATAATGCTTGCATTCAAAAACAATTCATGCAACCCAAGATGTCAAAACCTGCTCAATATATAAAGATATTTGTTGGTATTGTTTACCTCTATTTCAATTTCTTTCAATAGCCTTAGGTTCATTTTCAGCATTAATGTATATTTTTTCTTTTTGTTCTTTTGCTTAGAGCTTTCATTTTTTCATATATCATTTTGTCCTTTTATCCAAAATAAAAGTATTTTAATTTAATCCCCCCAAAAAACAAAAATGGAAGAAGAATACAAATAAGCATCTTACTCTAAAGTTGTATCTCAATAGTTCGAAAGCCTATAAATAAAAATTATAACTCAATAAAGTATTTTATTTCAACACCTGATTTAGCCTTCTCCCACACACAAATGCATTGTTATGTGGCACTTTGTTTACAGTTTACTTGTATTCTGTTTTGCCAAGTGTTACGTGGTAGTTGTTCTGTTATTGGCAAGTTGTTCTGTTATTCCATTTTACTGTTATTGTGTTTCAAGTCTGTTTTAAGTGAATCTGGCCCTTTATGTATATGTGTGGCTCTAGAATCGTTGCATGCATGGAATAAATCAACTGCATTTCACTTCCTTTCTCTATCTTCTCAGTGCTCTCTCTTCTCATTCTTGTGTGGCTCGTACCAATTGGTATCAAAGCTTGCACTGGCGATGGCGCTAGATACTCGTTCAACCGAGCGCTTATATGATCTAGAACAACGTTAGCAACTCAACATTTCGATGATTAAGAGCGGCAATTTGCACTTGGAGTAACATTCTTCTGACATCTTAGAACTGTGAAACTTGATGGCTCGCATCGAGAATTGCCTGACCTCCCTGACCAACGCAGTGCAGCAACTCACATGACCAACCGGAGGTAATGGTAATATTAACGGAAGGTCCTCCAACAATGGCCCTCGGAACCCTCATGTGCAGTTCGGTACGCTCGGCAACCACCATTCCGCGTATTGTCCTCTGACAAAGACCACTCAGTCAAGTTCCTAAGGTTCGACTAAAGGCTGGTTGTATCATTGCTGGCAATTCTTCATAGTGGATACGACTCCACCTAAGCAACCACAATAAGGAAAGGTGCTGAAATGGCACCTTAACTACATGAAGCAATGGCAAGAGGACAATATCTCTTGGGAACAGTACTTTGCCCAGCTGGAAGCATGGTTCACTGAAATCAAGCACAATAACCCCATGGTGCAATTGAAGCAGCTTCACCAAACATCGACTATCTAAGAACATATAGGGTCATTTGATGATTTGTTGATTGATATTGATATTCTAGAAGATATCGCTATGGATTGTTTCATCGGTGGTCTCCACCCTGATGTGCAGTTGATTGTCGATGCTTTTAAACTCTCCAGCCTTGCTAGTATGATGTATATGGCGAAGATTCAAGAACAAACCATCACTGCTTGGTGTTCGACTCCAACATCCAGGTCACGTAGTTTTACTTCCACCTCTAATTTCATTCTTGCATCAATTTCAAAAACCCCCTTGTCTGCTCCTTCTGCTCCTTCAGTAGGTTCGTCTAGCTCTTTATTAGTGAAGAAACCTACCCTGACCTTATCCAAGAAGGAGATGGAAGACCAATGCCATCGTGGCCTTTGTTATTGGTGTAGTGAAAAATATTCCACATCGCACAAGTGTAAGGAATCTCAAGTGATGATGCTTGTTATTCCAAAAGGCGATAAAGATAAGTTTGTTGATGTCATTGATGACCTACAGCTCACCTCAAAACCTGCTCCTTCCAATGATGTGGTTAACACTGTTATTGGGGTTGAAGGAGCTTCAACATTAAAAATCGAAGGCCACATCAAGAAACATCGCATCGTGGTCTTGATTGATACATGTAGCACACATAATGTCATCAACACATCTCTTGTTAAATGTTTGAGGTTACCTCTATCCTATGGCAAGATGCTTCATGTTGGGGTGGCTGGTAGCCGGACGTTGATGGTTGACAGATAGTACCAAGGCCTCTCTTGGACTATGAGCAAGGATTCATTCTCAAAAGACTTTCTTGTTATGAACTTGGGATAGTTCGATGTCATCCTAGGAGCCCAATGGCTTAAGAAGTTGGGTCGTATTGTGTTGGATATGGCAGAGCAATACATGGCCTTATACTACAACAATTGCAATTATGATCTGTTTGGGTTGGGTTCCTTTATTGTGAGCTCTTGCGTAGAACTAATCCACTCTTCTGACTTAATCTCTGCTCAACATATCTATCTGGTCTAGGTTGCTCCTTGCGAAGATGGTTCCTTCCTTCATCCAAGCCACTCCTTTGCATTGTGCTCTCAGCGACAATCTCAATTGGATGAACTCCTAACCTCCTTTTCTGATGTCTTTGCGGAACCATCATCACTACCCCCACCACGAGTGTATGACCACTGAATCCATTTGGCCTGTGACAAAACAGTGAGTAGTCATCCCTACCATTACGGCCCTATCCAAAATGATGAGATTGAAAGACAAGTTCATCAAATGCTCCAGCTGGGGTAATCCGTCCTAGTCACAGTCCCTTTGCAGCTCAGGTGGTGTTGGTGCACAAGAAGGATGGGTCCTGGAGTTTTTACGTTGATTACCAATGCCTTAACGAAGCCACGATCAAGGACAAGTTTCCGATCCCACTAATTGAAGAGCTATTGAATGAATTACAAGGAGCCTCATATTTCTCCAAACTCGACTTACACATGGCTTATCATCAGATTCAAATGCATCCACCAAATATCCATAAAACCGCGTTTAGGACACGTGAAGGCCTCTATGAGTTTTTGGTTATGCCCTTTAGGTTAAGCAATGCCCCAGCCACTTTTCAAGGATTAATGAATAGTATATTTTGAGATTTCTTATGGAAGTTCATTATAGTTTTTTTTATGACATTCTGGTATACAGCCGAACGTGGGACTCTCATTTACAGCATTTGGCGCAAGCTCTACTTGTCCTCCGTGCTCACAAACGTTTTGCTATGCGTAGCAAGTGTGTCTTTGGGACAACATAGATTGATTATTTTGGGCCATTTGATCTGTGCAAATGGAGTGCGCGCTGATCCTCAAAAGCTGGAAGCCATATCGTCTTGGCCGGTACTGAGATCTATTAAGGCATTAAGAGGGTTATTAGGGTTGATGGGCTGCTATAGGCGTTTTATCAAGAATTACAGGTCCATTTGCCAACCCCTAACTACTCTCCTACAGAAAACAGAGAAGTTTGTTTGGACACCGGAGGCAGAAGACGCCTTCATCACCCTTAAGCGTGCAATGACTTCTCCCCTTATTTTGGCCCTTTCTAATTTCAGCAAATGCTTTGTGATTGTAATGGACGCATCGGGGTTAGGTATGGGAGCGGTTCTTACTTAGTTGGGCCACCCCCTTCATTTGCATGCGAAGCCTTGAGCCCAAGGAAGCGTGCTCTATAAGCTTATGAACGAGAATTATTGGCCATCATTTTTGCCATCAGACAGTGGTGCTCATACTTGGTGGGCAACACAACACTTTCATCATTCCTACGGGTCATTTGCCTCTAAAACACCTATTGGAGCAAAAATCCATCAACCCCAAGCAACTTAAATAGCTGAACAAACTATGGGGTCTGCACTACAAGATCGAATACCATAAGGGGTTTGATAATATTGCTGTTGATGCCCTCTCCCGTCAGCATAACGCATCCATTGCTAACAGAATGTGTGAATCATGGCAATCGGACAACCACCTCAAACAACTAATTCAAGACCTTGAGCAGAATTTTGAATCTCATTCCCATTATTCTTGGGATGCTAGCACCTTGAAGAGAAAGGGAAGTCTTGTGGTAGGTGCAGATTGAGGCTTACGTGCTGATTTACTTGCTTATTTTCATGCTGATGCAACTGGGAGTCAAACAAGGATGACCCTGACTTATCAGCAAATCGCAACAGTATTTTATTGGAAGGGTTTGGAACGTGATGTATGAGAATTTATACGCAATTGCATCACTTGTCAACATTTCAAAACTGAAACAATTGCTTCTCCTGGTCTCCTACAACCATTACCCATTCCCAACTATATTTGGTCCGACCTCTCCATGGACTTCATTAGTGGCCTTCCAAAATCTTATTCCAAATCCACTATTCTCGTGGTAGTTGATCAACTCAACAAGGCTGCTTATTTCATTGCCCTCAAGCACCCTTTTTCTCTTGTCGAGATGGCCCAGGTCTTTATGGATAACATTGTTAAGCTCCACGGCTTTCCCAAATCAAATGTCAATGATCATGACCCGATTTTCTGTAGGAAATTATGATGTGAGCTATTCTGCCTCTAAGGGGTCAAGTTAAATTTTTCATTAACATACCACCCTCAATCTGACGGCCAAACTGAGATTCTTAATCGATGCTTAGAATGCTATCTACATTGCATGACAGGTGACTTTCCAAAACAGTGGGCCAAATAGCTTCCGTTGGCTGAACTTTGGTACAACACCAACTACCACTCTATGATTGGGATTACCACCTTTTAGGCTGTCTATGGGGTTGCACCTTCGACTCATCTATCGTACCTCCAAGGGTACTCCAACAACGATGTAGTCGACCGAATCTGTCTCTCTCGCAAACTCACCACTCAAATTTTGAAGAGCCATCTGTTGAAGGCACAGAATCGCATGGTTCAGCAAACGAACAAGCATCGCTTTGGTCATGTTTTAGCACTAGGTGATACTATGTTCCTCAAACTACATACTTTTCGGAAAAACATGATTAACATTTCTTCACTCCACAAGCTTGCTGCTCGATACTATGGCCCCTTCAAAATTTGCAAACACATAGGACCTGTTGCCTATGAGTTGAAATTACCTCCAGGCTCTCACGTACACCCTGTCTTCCATGTATTGCTTCTCAAGCGTTCCACCAAACCCGACACACCTGTCAACACTTCCTTACTACTAGTTGATAGCGACGGCCACTTTGCTATGGAACCATTGGCTTGGGGAGGAAGCTCGTCCAACGGGGGCACCTACCAGTGACTCAAGTGCTAGTTCAGTGGCATCGCTCTCATCCTAAGGATGCTACGTGGGAGGACTTAGCATTCATCAAATTGCAATTCCCTAACTTTTCCACTACAACCCCACAGTCTCACTCCATCCTTGTGGAAAAGGATGTTTTTAGGGGGGATGTTAATGTTACGTGGCAGTTTGTTTATAGTTTACTTGTATTCTGTTTTGCCAAGTGTTACATGGTAGTTGTTCTGTTATTGGCAAGTTGTTCTGTTATTCCGTTTTACTGTTATTATGTTTCAAGTGAATCTGGCCCTTTATATATGTGTGGGTCCAGAATCGTTGTATGCATGGAATAAATGAACTGAATTTCACTTCCTTTATCTTCTCTCTCCTCTCTCTTCTTGTTCTTGTGTGGCTCGTTGTAACATCCTGAAATTTGATCAAGGTGATATGAAATATAATTGAGGTTTTGGGAAGTAAATTACAAAATTTTGAAGCTAGTATGAATAAATGATTGAGCCAAATTTTATTTTTGGGAAAGTTTAAGGAAAATGGGGAAGATATAAATATTGCCCAAATATTTCTTGGAAAAATGATTTATAAGTAAGTGTCAAATTTGGGAGAAAGTGAATTATTGGATCAAGTGAGATATTATTGGAATTGAAAAAGAAAAAAAAAAGAGGAGCAGATTGC
>QFDD01003711.1:0-20267 GCA_006871305.1 Vachellia collinsii
AGACCTTGGCCGGGTTGCTCAGTGCATTAAGCCGGATCCATGTCATGGAGTAATATGGAGGAGTTGGATGGAGGGATCACTTGTGTAATATGATTGTATTGGATGGGAAACAATAATTTTGTTTGATTATTACATATTAGCACTGCTTCATTGACTTATAATCCCGTATTGTATATTCTGTGAATTGATTATTGGTTACTGGGACTTATGTCTCACCCTATCGTTGTTTACCATTTTTCAGGAGAGGAATTTAGTGGTTTGAGGCTTGAAGGGAAGGAGCCAACAGTTTGATAGTAACTATCACTGTAGGCATATCAATTGTATTGGATATTTTTGAGAAAAGTATATTGCCAGACTTAGAGGACTTGCATGCTTTGTTTTTATTTTTATGATTCTTCGAAAAAAACTAGATGTATCATTAAAATTGGTCTTTTGGTATGTTTGAGACATAATGCACTTATGTAATGAAAATATGGGAACATATATTTTTAAGAAAAGGTTTAATAATTATTCTGATTTTTGTTGTTGGTGATTTGTGGGCAAGTATTGTGCTCTAAGTCACACTGATACAGTGTTGGAGAATAAAGACTAGTGGGCTGGGTTATAACCCTGATGTTAAATTGTGCCTTGGTCTTATGTGTGGATTTGTGGGCGATGTTGTGCCCTGGATCCTATTGTATTAATCTGGAATATGTAATTTAAAAAAAATTTCAATAACCATGGTTATTTGTTTAATAATTGTTAATCAAGTTAAAAGCCTTGTTTAGTAGAAAGGGTCCTTTCACCCGGCATCTCCCTCATATGCTACAATGTACTTCATTCGGTGACATTTTGTGATTGTCAAATCTTCCAACAAAATTGTTGATACAATGGAAAGAGTTGACACTGATATAAAGCTCTCACAATTTGCAAGTTGCATTTTTTTAATATTTTTCAATGATTGAATCGAAAGGCTTTGGACAGCATGAAATAGAGGATGAGCTTCATTTGTGGATGCATGTTCTTCCTACAAGCCAATAAATCATGGAAATCTCATTAGGAAATAAAACATAAGATGTTTTAGTTAAAATAATTTACAATACTGGCTATACTAATTTCAAATAAAATTTTGTAACTAGTTTAATTTTCAATTAAAAATTTGTGCTAATCACCCTAGTCATATTGTAGTTAAATCAAAATATAAGTGTAAATAATCGTAAGTGTGCATCTTCATTGTATAAATATCAATCAAACAAAAACTAATTAAGTAGAGAGTATTTTGATAGCCGACCTTACTCCCCAAAAACAAACAAAAATAATCGTAAGTGTGACTCATTATGATTTGTTCAAAGTCATTTTTTCATCAAGAAAAAGTAACCTTACCACTTATATTATCTTGCCCCATTCGAATACGTGGTGGACAAACAATTTATCTAAAAGCTTGACATATTGGTTGACAAAAAATTTTCAACATATATTCATTTCGATCAAATACTCACATTCTAATTAACATTATTAAAAACATAACAAGCTATTCAACGTTAAAGAGTGAACCTGGGCAGGGAAACAGTTAACGCTGCAATTGCAAATCTGAACATTCAAAGGAGATGAGAGCAACGATTTATGATTTTTGAGGTAAATGCCGTTTATCTTTGGTGCATCTTCAATGTAGAGGGCCTCCAAAGCAGGGAGACTGAAATAAAGCTCATCAATTTGATTATGATTGAATGAGTGTTGCTCCTTTAATTTTGGTAGTTCCCAACAACATATTTTAGTTCAGGTAGTTTCTTGACAACCAGAAACTTCAATTTTTCAAGACCAACATATATTGTTGATACAAATAAAAATTCCAACTCCTTGCAATCCTCAATTTTTAGATTCTCTAATCTTGGAAAAATGGAACAGTACATATCAGCTTCAGCAACTCCTTCATTTGCAGTGATACACTTCAGTTTATGACATTCACGAATAGTTAGATTTTCCAAAGCCATTGTTGAGGATGCAATTGATAGAGTTGACAGTGATAGTAAGTTCCAACATTTCACAAGTTGTATTTCCCTAATAGTCTTCAATGATTGCACCAAAATGATTTGAGCTACA
Source organism: Vachellia collinsii (assembly GCA_006871305.1). Classification (NCBI taxonomy): domain Eukaryota; kingdom Viridiplantae; phylum Streptophyta; class Magnoliopsida; order Fabales; family Fabaceae; genus Vachellia; species Vachellia collinsii. The sequence goes on from QFDD01003711.1 coordinate 2,080, forward strand.
TGGAACGAAGGATCTCTATCTGTTGATGTATCCAATTGCTACAAACAAAAATCCTTAAAGTTACATCTATCACCATGAAATTAAATCCTTCTCATTCCAAGACAAACAATATGCGACATTCTAATATACAATAAGACATAATCAGTCAAAGTATTTTTAACATAATAACGGTCACCAAAGAAATAAATCTAATTACACCAAAATGAACCATTAGTAAAATTTGATTATGAGACAATATATATATATATAGCCAATAATATCAAAGCAAGACAATAAATCAAAATAATTAGATCTTTTCATTTTTCCAAATACTTTTGAGAGAAACTAATTGACTAACAATTAATAAAAAAGCTTAACATATTGGTTGATAAAAAAACCTAACATATTATTCATTTTGATCAAATACTCCCATACTAATTAACATTATCAAAAACATAACAAACTATAGAAATTTAACAAGTGTACCTGTGTAGTGAAAGATTTAATGCTGCAATTGCAGATCCGAACATTCAGAGAATATGACAGCAACAAGCTATAATTCTTGGTGCAAATGCTGTTCATCTTTAGTGCATCTTCAATGTAGAGGTTCTCCAAAGCAAGGAGATCAAAATGAAGCTCATCAATTTGATTATGATTTAGTAAGTGTTGCTCCTTTTGGTAGTTACCAACAATATATTTTAGTTCAGGAACTATCCAAATAGTCAAAGACTTCAATTTTTCAAGACCAACAGATATTGTTGATACAAATAAGAATTCCAACTCCTTGCAGTCCTCAATTTCCAAATTCTCTAATCTTGGGAAAATGGAACAACACTTCTTATCAACTTGAGCATCTCCTTCATATGTTGTGATGCACTTCAGTTTATGACATTGACGAATTATCAAATTTTCCAAAGAAATTGTTGAGGCTGCAACGGATAGAGTTGACAATGATATTATTTTGCCACATTTCACAAGTTTTATTTCCTTAACATTCTTTAATGATTGCACCAAAAGGCTTTGAGCTGTATGGAAAAGAAGAACTCCATCTGTAGATGCATCTAATTTCTACAAACACAAATAATTAATGTTATATCTATCTCCAAAAAAAATAAATCATTCTCATTCCAAGACGGATAATATGTGATTTAATATACAATAATACATAATCAATCAAAAAACTTGTGAAAGAAATCAGTCTAATCATACCAGAACTAACAATTAGTAAAATTTGATTATTAAATAACATATAGCTATCAAAGCAAAACAATAAACCAAAATAATTATATCTTTTAATGGTTTGTCCAGATATTTTAGAGATAAATTAATTGAGCCCTTTATGAGTTCTATTACCCCATTCCATTTAATTATTTGTTAATGCAAATTTAAGTAAAATGATTCAAATGCATTATATTTTTCAATTACAAATGTATATTGCCGGTAACATTTACATTCAACGGTCCAACATCATAATACACATTAGAAACCATAAACCTTTGAAATTTAGTACATATTGAAACAAGTAAAGGAGAGAGAATGTGCAAATGAAAAGGAAAGAGAGATGAAATGCAATAATGTACATCCGTGTCTTTACTGTAGAGTAGTGTACAATATATATAGGTTTATGTAAACCCGCATGCTAGTCCACTTGTGTTGCCTAACCAATATGGTTACAATCTAACAAACTTATTTACATTGACTAATATTCTAACATTCCCCTCAAACTAAGGGATCTCCCGAACACCTAAACATCTTTTAAACATAGCAAAGCTTCGACTGGAAATTGCCTTTGTAAACCCATCAGCTAATTGCTTCAAAGACAGTATGTGATGAACGCATATATTTCTTTTCGAATAGCACATTCTCTTACAAAGTGCATATCTAGTTCAAGATGCTTAGTTCTAACATGGAGGATTGGGTTTCTTGTCATTATCACCCCACTCTGATTATCACAGAATACCTTAGGAGTTTGAGGAAGTCTAATATGCAGCTCACTTAAAAGTGATATCATCCAAAGAATCTCTGTAACAGTAAAGGCCATGATCCTATCCTCTGCCTCTATGCTAGACCTAGAAACCATAGTTTGTTTCTTAGAGGACTAAGATACTAAATTATGTCCAAAGTAGATACAATAACCTGTTGTGCTCTTCCTATCATCTGTATCAGTAGCCAAGTCAACATCACAAAAGGCAACAATAGACTGGTTTTGTGATGGTCTTATTTGTAAACCATGATGCAAATTTCTTGCAAGGTACCAAAGAATACACTTGACAGCTCTTCAGTGTTCTTGAAATGGAGCTTGCATGAATTGACAAACTCAATTTATAGCAAAACTGATTTCTAGGTGTGTGATTGTAGCGTATTGTAAAGACCCAACAATAGTTCTATAGAGAGAAGTATCATACATTAGATATGTACCTTGTTTAGTTAAAACTAAACAAGAAGTCATAGGAGTATGCTCACCATTTGTTTTAGAAAAGTCAGCCTTCTTCAGAATGGTACGAATGTATTTGGACTGAGAAAGAAAAGTGAACCATCTTTGAGAGATTTAACTTCAATCCCCAGAAAATAGTGTAGCTTCCCAAGCTCTTTAAGTGAAAATTTCTAATTCAAAGCTTTGATCAGATGAGATATTGCAATAGTAGATCAACCTATGAGAATAATATCATCCACATATACTAATATGTAAGTAATCTTCATCTTGTTCATTCGAATAAAGGCCTCAATTTCATCAATAGTGTAGGACTCACTTTGTATCGTAATAGCAGTGAAAAATGAGTCATATTCTTCGAGTAAGCCTTCCAAAATGTGTTTAATAAGCACTACAAAAATCAAGAAATTGGCCACTGAATTTTGGTTTACCACGAAATTTGCCACTGAATCTAATTTCCGACGGAATTTGTTCCATCGCTGAATTCACCGTTACAAATTACCGATAAAAAATTCCATCGGTAACTTTGCCACGGAATTTTGTATGGAAAATTTATTTTTTTCTAATAAATAATAATGCCCATGTGTCACCTCCGCGACGGGCCCTCACCGCATGTCACCTCCGCCAGTTACCACGTGTCGCCACATGATAAATTAGCAATTTTGTTTTCTCCAGGAATCGAATCCCCAAACACCTGTGCACGTATGTGATCCCTTGCTAATTGAGCTACGACGACCTTGTATCTTTTAAATGCATATTTAAATATATATGATATTCTACTACTTAATAAATTATTTATATTTATAATTATATGTGTGCGCACACACACACACATACTTAATATATACACATATACATATATATATATAATATTATTAGAAACTAAAAATAAATTGAATGATAATTTTAATTTATATGTTTATTATTTTATATATTTGCATTTTATTTTATAGATAATATATTATTGATTGGACAATAATTTTTATATATTTATATGATTATTAATTTCATAATTTTTATTATTTTAAAAATATTTATTTTAATATAAAATTTATTACAAATAAAATAAATATTATTTCTAATATTTCCATATTTAATATTGATTTCAATAATATATTAATTAAAGTTAGATAATAAATAATAAATAAATAAGAATAAGAAATGAGAAATTTAAATTAGAAATTAATAAGAATTATAATTATAATAATTAATTAATAAGAATTAAATAATAATTAAATTTGTCACAGAATTTTTCCATGGCTAATCCTGTTGCTAAAATATTAGCGACGGAATTAGCCATGAAATATTTTTCTTTCCATTAGAAATTTTTCCGAAAGATTACCAACAGAATTAGTCATAGAAAAAAATTTCATGGCTAATTTCATTGAAAAGTTATTATTTTTTTTTTTTGAAGTAATAGTCCAATTCAGAAATCGGATGACCAATAACGGCTAAGGCATCAACGGTGCTCTTTAGTTTGAGAAGGTAAGAGTTAGCAAAGAGACTGTTTCTTGATGGACTTCAATTGAGTCTTAAGTTGATGAGTCACAGTCTTCATCGGAGATGCAATGTGCGTTTGAAGTTTCTCCCAAACTTGGAGAGATGTCTCACATCCAACGATTCGAGTGGTAGTTAAGAAATTCAACATTGGTTTTGAATCCTTCGCCATCGACACCGATGACAACGTACTTCACCGATGACTTCACATCCTTATCAATGAATTGTTGTAGATCGTGTCCTCTAATTGCTGTAGCAATTTGTTGTTTCCACAAAAGGTAGTTGTGCTCTTTGAGCTTAATGGAGACAAGATGAGTGAAGGTAACAATGTCCTTCCTCTATGAAGTATTGGAGTCGACAGATTTGGAGGTCTGTGAAGACTTGTCCATGGATTTTGAGACCCATAACTCTGATACCATGAAAGAGGTAAAGAAAAGAGAGTGGAAATGAAAAGGAAAGAGAGATGAAATGAAATGATGTGATCCGTGCCTTTACTGTAGAGTACTGTACAATATATATAAGCCTATGTAGACGAAAGAGAGATGAAATGAAATGATGTGATCCGTGCCTTTACTGTAGAGTACTGTACAATATATATATAAGCCTATGTAGACCCAGGTGTTCGTCAACTTGTGTTGCCTAATACATTGACTAATATTCTAACGCATATGTTTCAATTAATGTTAATTTGGTCCATATATGCATGAACAAAGGAGCCGTACAGATCGTCAAAGATTCCAAATATGCAGGGCATCTAACAGTACATGCTAGGAAAGAAAATTCCAATGCAATGAAGTTTGAAACTTGTGAGTACTCTTTCATCAGCTCTGGGTGCACAAAACATAGGGCTCCTTTTATGGATGCATATAATTGCTACGAGCCCATGAATTACTAAAATCTCACTATGAAATAATTTCTAAGAAGTTCTCGTTTATCTTAGCTCGTCATAATATAATTAAATAAAAAAATTACTTTAAAGCATCATAACAATGCATTTTCATCATAAAAGTATCAATGTAGATCAATCTAACAAAAACTAGAATATTTTGATAGCTAACATATTTTAAAAATAAATTTAGAGAAACTCTCAATGCCATATTTTCACAGTCTTCAGTTTATGCAAAACTAACCTAACTCCTGAATTATTGTTCCCAATTCTAATATATACATAGTCAATAAACCATTGAGAAAAAAGCATAACAAATTAGTTGACAAAAAAGCCTAACATATAATGAGATTAATAAATAATTTCATTTTAATCAAATAAGCCACTTATAATTAACTTTAACAAACCAAAAACAGAGCATATCTATACGAAGTTAAAAAGACTGTACCATTTTAATATGTTTATGTATATGTAGCATTTTATCAAGCAACAATTGTTATAACAAGATGAATTTACAAAATTTTGTTACAAGTAAAGTCAGTAAAGCAAAAAAAAAAAACAAAAGAAAAAATACTTCAAATTAATATAAAATAATGTAGTATATCAGGGATCACAATAAATATTTTCATAACTCGGATCTTACTTTATTTAGTTGTGAACTATTTTTCTTTTTGAAATAATTAACAACGTGTAATTCATAAGAGAGACAATTAAATAATAATAGTGAGACAAGTGTAGCGTACCAGAGGGTTATCATGGTCAAGTGATCTATAACCGGTGGGCCTCGATCTGTTGAGAGAACAAAATGCTTGAACCCAAGAGAAAGCACGTGCAACAGGATTTTGATTTATCTTGTTGGGATTATGTTGAGGTGATGGCTTTTGCATTGATGAACTCTTGAGTTGGCGATATTCTCTGAAAATTCCAATGAAGCTTGGTACTCCAGAAAGTTCTAGCTCTCTCAGTGAAGGGAGAATAGCATCTTCCCCCTCTTGGAACTCATCAAATATGTATTCCACATGCTCACTCCACAATATACTTATCTTTTCCAACGATGCAAGACTTCGAGCGAATAGGATTGGCAATATAATTCTTAATTTGTCACAGCATGCAATTTGAAGTACTTTCAATTTTGGGAACAATGAATCATAACAACTCTCTTGATTACTGTGACCATCTTCACTCACTACAATGTATTCCAGTTCATTGCAACTTCTAATTGTTAATTCTTCCAACTGCTTCAAATTCCGCGCAATGGATGGCTGGAAAACTGACCTCAACTTTGGACAATCTTCCAATTTCATGGTTTTAAGATAACATAAGTTGTAGTTGCCATTCGGTAATATCCTCTTTAGTTCACGACACTCCTTCAAATTCATAATCTCTAATTGTTCCAAAAAGCTAACTGGCGGAGGACCCTGACATAAATATTCAACGTTCATTTTTTTTTTTTTTTTTTACCTGAATTCAACGTTCATTTCAGACATATGTAGTTCGGCCAAGTTACAGAACGCGGTCACACCAGATTCATGATCTTTAGTATCTATGAGGCACTCCAAGTTAGGAAGTGATGAGCTCAAATGAAGAACAATCAAATCATTCAATATTCCCATCTCATCTATTGGAACAACATTAGGGCTAAGATTCTTCCATGTTCTTTGGGCATCCTCTCCTTCCAAGATAAGAAGTTCGGCTCTTATGACAAGTTGCTTAAATGTTGCATCTGAGATTAAATGGCTTAATTCATCTATTCGAAAGCATCTTGACATGGAACCATACTTTTTAAAATAATTCGAAAGATCCACAGAAGATATACAATATCTGTGTAATGTAAGAGAAGATCCATTTTCATAAATTTCATCTTTTTGTTTGGAGTCACACTCATTACCAACAAAAGTTAACTCTTCTAGTTGTGAGCACCTTTCAATTACTTTAAAAGGATTATTCTTTTCAATTTCACATCCTTCTACCTCTAACGATGTCAACTTGTTTAGTTTCAAAAATTTTCTTGGTAATTGATTGATTGAACAACGATAAAACCAAAGAGTAATAAGACTCAACAAGTTCTCTAAGACAGAGATGTCACCTATCTTCAACTTGACTAGGATGAGTGTTCGAATATTTTTCAATGATTGAAGTGAATTTGTCAATGATAGAGCTGAAATTCTTCTGAAGGCATCATTAACTACAACCAAAACTTTGAGGCTTGACATCTCTTTAGAGAATGTATCTGTGACATTCATATCCTTTGAATCATCTGACAATATTGATAGAAGCTCCAATTTATTCCCATCAAATTTATGAGGAAAACCATCATTTTTTCAAAACAGATATCTCAAGTTTCCTTTTATAGGCCTTTTCAAATCCACAAGAGATTGAATATCTTTGTCTCCTATCTTCAAGGCTACTTCACGTACTAAATCATGCATCTTTACACTTTCTTTCTCGCCACTCAACAATAAAGAAGAATATACAAGTTCCATTATAGCTCCATGCACTTTACTTCTTTTTAAATGATATTTCTCATTTTCATTAAAAGGCGCCAATCCTATACCAATTTTAATTAAAAACTTTATAGGAATTTCGTCATCCTCAGGGAACATAGAAGATACCAAAAAGAGCTGTTTGGCCATTTGATTTTTCAAGTTATCATAGCTTAATCTTATGCATTTATAAACCTCTTCCAAATTTGGCTTAACACCACCGTCTTCCAATGTTTTCAAAGCATCCTTCCAAACCGATATAGGCTGAACTTTTAATGCTCTTGCTACTGCTACAATTGCAATTGGTACTCCTCCACAATGCTTCACAATTTTTTGAGGCATGCCTTTCAAACCACGAGAGAAATTATTAATAGTAGCATGTTTTTCAAAAGGATCCAATGCCTCTTCTTCAGTCAACTTCTGTAGTTCAATCGTTTGGCAACCCATTTCTGAACAAACTCTTAAATTATGGGTGGTTATCAGCAAATTACATCTCTTGTGTTGATGTTCATATGGAATCCCCAGGTTTTCTATCAAATCAAACTTCTCCCATACATCATCTAGAATAATAAGCAACTTTTCATCCATATTAGTGATTTTGGAAAATATTGTTCTGGAGAGTTCTTCCTTTACTTCCTCTAAATTCAGAATATCTAAGCCTTTTGCAAGTTTATCACGAATCTTTTTGAAGTCAGAAGGCTGTGAGACAACAAGAAAGATGAATTTGTCAATCAATTTATATTCTTTTAGTTTTTCACCCACTTCTTTAGCCATTGAAGTTTTGCCTGCTCCCCCCATCCCTTGCAATCCAATCATATTGCAATTCCCATCTTGTAATGCCTTTATGAGATCTTGAAACTTTGACTCTCTGCTCTTGAAATGAATAAAATCTGGCAAAGAGAGGCACTTTAATTCTGGTACATGAACTCGACCAGCTACTATATTGGCGTTACATCTTCTCAATAGATCATCAATATGTAGAGTCTCCTCCGCTAACTTCCTGCCTCTTCGATATTGCCACCAGCAATTAGGGCACCATCCAAAAAACAATTTCTTCTTTAGTGTAGTGTCTATATTAGAGATTTCAATTGCTTCGCATTCCCATTGTTGCACTTCGTACTTAAAACTGAAAACTCCTTTACCCTTCTGAAATTCTCTCTTCATATCCTTGTGTTTTGCAGCTAGGATTGTCCTTTTTTGATCAAAATTTTCAACATAACTGTTGAAGCAACATAAATATTGAGCTTCATTTTTCACTAGATTCACCAAACTTGGAACTTCATTCTTTGTAAGGTCAAGTAGGCAGCCCTCCATCTAATTAGCATGAAGACAAACTAATTATGATCAGTGTAGCCCAATAATTAATCAGAAACATGCTATTCCAGTGGTTATGCAAACTAGAAGTGTTAAGGAGTTGTAAATTGATTTGATATACAATACAATCTTCATGGAATGGAAAACATACAAATGAGTAATTCTCAAAAGAAAAATACGAGAAGTCAGATATGAACACTTGAACAATATTGTTTCAAGTTAGTTTTGGATACAGAATTTCAGGATGGAGATGATTAAGTAACAGATTGCATGATAAAAGTGTTACGGAAGCAAATGGCTCAAATGTCCTATCATTAAAACCAGTTTATCTTAAATTGGGAAAAAATATGTTTAAATATCATTTTAAAATAAACAAAAATTTATAAAATTTGAAGTCCTTAACTGTAGTTAACTATATTCATGTAAGGTCCTCAAATCATTTTACCAATTTAAAATGATAGTGTTAAATTTGATTTATATTTTGCAGCTATTGGATTCCTCCATTCATAATAAACAAATAACAAAGCTTACAGAACAAATTCAATTAGTCATTCGCAAATATACTATCAAAAAAGCTACTTTCAGTGAAAAAGTCGTCATTGAAAGTTTACTCTTCAGCAAGTCATACTCTCTACGGTGATTGAAAAAGCCAAACTTTCAGCAACGACTTCTTGCAATTCCCACTGAAAGCTGTACTTTTAGCGATAAATTTTTTCAATTGCCATCGAAGATAGTACTTTTAGCAGCAATTTTTTCCGTTGTCATTGAAGGTCATACTTTCAGTCGCCTTGTTCCTGTACCTTGGATAAACCAATGAAGAAAAACTAAAACAGATTCTTAGATGATAATATCATAGCACAGTTCCAATAAAATAAAACCATAGAATACTTAAACAGAAAATTAATCATTTAGTCTTTATAGTTTTGAGTTTGACTCGGCTGCAATTTAGCCCTTGAATTTTAACTTAATGTAACTTAATCTTTAGATATTTAATTCGATTGATATTTTGTCTTTGAACTTTGATTCTGTATAACTCGGTTATTATAGTTTTAATCATTTAAATTGTTCCTCCCTACACTTTAGAAACTAAAAGGCTAAAGCAGATGTTTTATCATTTAAGTTTAGGATTAAAATACATTTTTGCCTTGAAAGTATTTGCGAAGGAGCAATTTTGATTTTGAAGTTTTTGTAGGAACAATGTTATCCCAGAAGTTTACAAGTAAAAATGTAATATTTTAATAAATGTTTATACAATTATACTTGTATCGCAAATGACAATATTTTTAACGATATTTACTATTTCAATAACTTTATCTATTACTACTTTTAACAATTCTCATATATGAAGAAATTTAACTAATTGGATAAAAATGTGGAAAACTGAAAGCACTCATCAATTTTTTATAGTAAAAATGCAATATTTTAATCACTTATTACATTTGTACTACGAATGATAACATCTGTGAAGGTATTTACTATTTCAATAATTTTATATACTACTACTTTTAACAATTTTTACATGTAAAGGAAATCTAACATTTGGGAAATAATAAATATAGCTTTAGCTAAATATGTATAATTAAAAAAATTAAAAGATTATTAAATCAAATTATAATAATAACTTATATTCTATTATAATTTATTATATTATATTAGTCTATTATAATATTATTTATTATAATAATTAAACATATTAACTAAAGATATATTTATGATCTCCCAAATGTTAAATTTCTCTTGAATGTGTAGCTTGTTAAAAGTAGTAGCAAATGAAATTGTTGAAATGGTAAATAAATTTATAAATATTATCATTGGCGTTACAAGTCTAATCAATGATTAAAATACTACAATCTTAATTGTAAAAATTTACAAGTTGGTCAATTTTCCACATGATCATACTCAAGCCAAGTTCATTATCTCCATTATGTCAAATTCTCCAATCCCACGTCCATGTATTATATTTTTGAAATATCATAATACATATAAGGAACTTAACCTAAGTTTTTCCTTTTCTACAGCCTCACCCAATCTAGAACTTGTTAAAAGCAGCAATCATTGTTAAAAATTTATCTTGCAAAATTATTACACCTTTTTTTTAAAATTTACTTACTTCTTATGACTCAATCTAGTTTTCCATACAGAGACAATCATATACTAGAGTCCCAACCATTGATAGATGAACCATGGCTCTAAATAGTTTAACGACTACGGAGAGATTGATTTAACATTGGCTGGATTGTTTTTATTCAATTTATTGTTATTTTTCTAATAATTAGTACACTATTATATTATTTATAGTGCATCTAGTACCATAAACTACAAATAATATTAAAGTGTTAGAGAGGCTATTGCGAGATATAATATTTTAAGATGTTGAATGTTACTTCACTAATTAGTGTGCAAGGAAAACAGCAATAAAAGCCTAAACATAATATAAAAATAATAAAAAGGAGCACAATCAAATAGAATATACCCTTACCTTTTTTAAGAGATCCTAAATGTTGTTTGACAAAGAAACCAATAGAAAATGAAAGATATTATCAGACCGGTACACAAAAATACTAATCCTGCCAATCAAAAATACGCAAAATGCTTTAGTTATGAGAGAAATAATATTGATAAAAAATATGTCATAAGTATAAGATGAAAAATGATCAAAAATTAATTCTTTCACATAATGTCATTTGGAATCACAAAGAATATGCATTTCTGTTCTGTAATGAGTTTTTTAAATGGGAAAGGGATATGTATTTCCCAATTCTCCCTTTGGTAAAACTTTCAATTATTTATAATTAAAAATACTTAAATTAATAAATATCATAAGGATGAAATATTCCAATTAAAACTATACATAAAATAAAAATGTTTGTTTAACAAATTTTCTGAGATTTGAATCACACCGCAGAAAATACTCAACAGAATTGTCTCAAAAAAAATAATAATAAGGATACAAAACTATCAGGGGCAATGCCAAACCATTATTATATTATCAAAGAATATCTAAGAAATTGACGAGAAAAATAAAAGAAAGAAAATAGAAAACACAATGGTACCCAAAATCAAAATTGTAATAAATATTATTATAAGAATAGAATTTATATACATACATATAATAAAAGCATACACAAAATATATAAATAATAAAAAGAAATGCAGTCAAACTAGAATAGGTTGTGCATTGGCTAAAGTATACATTTAGTCCTTTAAATTTACCTTAAGTTTCAGTTTAGTCCCTTAAATTTAAAAAGTACACTTTTAATCCTTTAATATTACTACCGTTAGTTTTACTTAAAGGAAAATGGGGACTCAACAAATTTAGATGGTGATTTTGCAATTAAATGATGATAAAATATGGTTAAATTTTCAAATATAAAAATAAGTATATCAAATAATCAATATTTAAATACATTTGAACATTATTTAATTGCAGAATGGTGATTGAATTAACATTTTCCGTTAAGTAAAACTAACGGTGTTAATGATAAGGGACGAAAAGTGTACTTTTTACATTTAAGGGATCAAATTGAAAATTGATGTAAACTTAAAGGACTAAATATAGACTTTAGCCGTTGTGCATTTATCCAGGAAGTTTTATCTTAAAAGCAATGTTACCCTGAAAGTTTTTTTAGGTTTAATGTCACCGTGTAAGTTTTAAAACGTAGTAACATCATCCTATGAGAGCAACCTCACATTTTCCATTTACATCCTTTTCTTTCCTATTCCTTTTGTGACCATTAGATCCACATTTCGTTTTATATAAAAAAAAAATTCTATATTGCACTGTTTATATCAAAATTCAGCAATATGAACTTAATTAATTATTTTTTAATAATTTAGTATTTTGTTATAATTTAATATTTTGATTATAATTTTATAGAGGAGTAAATCTAAATCATTCAAATGTTAATCTAATAGTTATCAAAAGAAAATAGGACGAAAGAGGATGGGATGGGAAAACAAGATGTTCATCACCCTATTGCCCCACCCATTTAAAAACTAACATTGATTGTTAAAATATTCACGTTAAATGTTAACATTTTTAATGGTAAAGAATATTACTCCATTTCAACATTTTAAATGACAACCTTAAATCCAAAATAACTTGTAGGGTAATATTACTCATCAGTAAAACTTTAGGGCTAAATATTTGCATGTTAATCTATCGGAAAAAACCTTTACCTTTTTTAAGAGATTTTAGTTTTGTTTCACAGGGAACGAAAATAAAGGAAAATATATTCTCAAACTAGAACGCAAGAACACTAATCCTAACAACCAAAAATATGAAAAATGCCTTAGTTATAAGAGGAATAAAATTAAAGTATGAGATTGAAGTGATCAACAATTAATTCATTCACATAATATCCTTTGGGTCCACAAAGAATATAAATTTCTTTTTTGGATTGAGTTTTTGTTTTTAATGGGCAAGGAATATGCATTTCACAATTATCCTTTTTGTGAAACTTTCGATCACTTATAAATAAAAGTACTTGAATTATAATATAAACATGAGAAGGTTAAAAGATTACAATAAAAACCATACAAAAAATTACAAAATATATTCAACAGATTTTCTGATGTCACAATAAATAGAATACTTAACAGAACGGTCTCAAATAACAACAACACAAAACAAAACAACAAAAAAGAAAAAGGATAAATCTTAGGCTAAGTTCTTTATATCCATAATTATTAAAAAATATTTATGACATTGATGAAGATAAAAATAAAAGAAAGAAAATAGAATACACTATAGTAGCCAAACAGGTTCAAAAAGGTCCTAATCTTACAATGTTTGGTAATAGCAGTGAAGTTCAAAAGGCTAAAAAATATGATTATAAGAATAGAATTGGTACACATATGTACATAGAAGGAAAATAGAAATTAAAACTAAACACAATCAAATTAAATATACCCTTACCTTTTCTAAAAGAGATTTCAATGTAGAGAAACCAAGAGAAAATAAAATAGATTATTAAACCACCAAAGCACAAGAACGCAAATCCTGCCAACCAAAAAGCGAAAGCTTTAGATATAGAAGAAAAAAAAAGGTAATTTTTTAATGATAAAAGTAATCAACAGTTAATTCATTCACATAATATGCTCTAATATCACAAGGAATAAGCATTTTTTTAATGATTTATGATGGGCAAGGAAAATGCATCTCACAGTTCTCTTTTTATTAAACTCTTAATTACTCCCTACTGTACTAACTATTAGATTGCATTTGTAGTTCAATTGGGCGTGATGTTTAGAAGGGATTAACCTAATTACGGTCCTTAGAAATATTTGAATTATAATATAAACATAAAAAAGCTGAAATAGTATACTTAAAACTATACAAAAAGTCATAGAACACAAATACATAAGGATACAGAACCTTTTGATAATACATACAATAACATTATTATTAAAAAATATCTAAGAAATTGATGTAAAGATAATTAACAGATAGAAAATAGGGAAATGACTTTAAAATGCCCCATACACTAATTTGGAAGTCACTTATATATAATAATTTTGAATAATAGAAGTCACCAACCCATTATCAAAGAGCTCAATGAAACAAAAAAACAAAATATACAAATAAAGAGAAAAACATATTCTTACCCTAAAAGAAATTGGCCTTCAAGATTTCAGCCAGCAAAAAAAGTTACCATTTTTTTATTTTTTTTCTTGAAATTTTATGGAAGAAAGTGAGGGGTAAAGAGAGAGAAACGGAAGTGATGTTTGAATTAGAACGTAAGAGCACAGTTAACTAGAAGCGTTTATAAACTTCAGTAGCAAGAGATGATTTGATAGATAATTAAAAAGAGTCTCCTTCATTAGTGGACAATTAAAAAGTGAATTTGGTTAAAGCCTTCAACAAAATATTCGTCTCACTGGGAGCCCAATCTACTTACCACTTTTGTTTTATTATTGTTATACATCTAATTGATTGCTGTCTTTTTATCTTTTTTTTTTATAAACGTAGATCCAAACCCCTAAGATATTTTCTTATGCGTATCAGTGCCATGACTTATTTTATAATCCCTCTAACACTTTAAAATAATTTTTTAATACATCCAACATTCAAAAAATATTTTTTATGATTTGATTATGGATGCAAAAAAAAACATTTTAAAATTTTAAATTTATCTATAAAAATATTTCAAGATACCAAATAGATAAAAAATATTTTATGATACTAAATGATAAAAAAATGCTTGGACCAAAGTATCCTTTAAGATTCTTTCCAAATATATTTTGTGTGAATTCAACATAACGAGTGTCATCGTAATAAAAAGAACAAAAAGTCGAATCAAATCACCGTATGGCGGCTTTTTTCCTCGTACGCTGCAAACAGTAACATTAATTATCTAAATGCTACATTGTGTAAACTATTTACCCATATGCTGCATTTAAAGTCGTTCATGTGGAGGATGAAAATGGATTTGCACTTAACTCGTTTTTGTAGAGAACGAATTCAGGGGGTGGACATTGAGAAAATTGAACACTAGAGGCCTGACAGCCCCTTACTCGTCCAAGTAATGGACGAGTAACGAGCAAGATGCCCAAACTCGTCCACTAGCTAGACGAGTTTGGGCTGATAGCCCACTTCTGGACTACTACCTGCCTTGAAAAATGCGCCACCATTGAATTCGTTCTCTACAAAAACGAGTTCTGCGCAAATCCATTTTCGTCCCCCACATGAATGACTTTAAGTGCAGCATATGGGTAAATAGTTTACACAGTGTAGCATTTAGGTAATTAATGTTACTATTTGCAGCGTACGAAGAAAAAAGCCCTGTATGGCGTATAGGGTTCCAGCTATCTCCTCACCAAAAAAAAAAGGGATTCCATATGTCTAAAGGTATTTACTATAATGCCCTTTGCTTTATTCCACCCTTTCGCGTTCTTGGACAAACCTTACCTGACAACCAATCCTTATCGAAACGTGGTCGTATCAATGTTGTCTCCGGCTATATTTAACAAACTTCTAAAAGTACTTTTAGAAGCATTTTTACGTAAGTCGAGATAAAACTCCTTTCACGTACTTACTTCGGATTACGTAAAATCACTTTCAAAAGTTATTCCCAAAGATGCTATCCGTCCCAAACACGCAAGTCGAGACCAAATTCCTGTCACATATTCAAGAAAAACTTGAACTAGGTTCACGATTCTTATCAAAACACTGGCAGGAACCAAGCTCGCAAAACTAGGGATAGCAAACTCAGAGCCCGAAGTCCTTGAACTTTGCGTCAGGGGATTATGAGGAAGGCTTATAGGGTTGGTGCGAGAGCTTGAGACATGTGCAATACCAGATTCACAAGACTAAATCCAATCCGAACTTGAAAAAAATAACTACATGTGATTTAGAAAAGTTCTGAGCTTAACATTATCGCAGATCAAGCATGTAAAAGGCTGAAACATGGAAGGAAAGGTAAAGAAGAATAACAGTACGTCCGTATATAGTAAGAATTTGAAGATGTTACCTTTTTTCTGAGAGAGTTTCAACATTCTCAGTCGGAGGACTGTCCTTTCGGGTATTTGTAGTTTTGATATGAGATCGAAATGAGAGGAAATGAGAGAGTAAAAGAAGCACAGAAGAAATTGTGAAGAAGCTGCAGATATTTGAGCTTTAATAATGGAAGGTGAAGGAGGACTGAGTGGGAGTTTTAGTAAAGGAAAAAGGGACATTGGGAGAGGCATATAATGGATATAGTATTTTAATATGGGGAATGTTATAATTCAGAGTACGTTGGAAAGTAAAGGGAAAAGGGTCCCATTCCATCTGCAATATATCAGAGCCTAAGCTTTTAGGAAAGGTGAATGGTGGGACCTTTTGTGTCGTGGAGCTATGAGGTGTCCCTCCCAGCAGGCATGACTGGACTCATTAAATTATTTTCCACATGTCATGTATTTTATATATTTGTTATAGTTTAATTTCTTTTTGTATCATTTATTAACTATTTAAAATGAAGGAAATTTAACATTTAGCTAATTCATATTTTTCAATTTTTACAAATATTATATCTAAGTGAAATATGATAACATTAATTTTTAAAATGTGTTTGGTGAGATTTTCAACTCCCACTGAAAATATATATATTTACATTTAATTATTGAATAAATTCAGAAAATTTTATGTTTAGCTTAATTTTAAATGTTTTTCATTTAAACCATTTGTAGAATATTTCAAGAAAATATTTTTGGTTAAATAAAATTTTTCGAGACACAGCTGGAATGACTGAGATGGCATATCAAACACATGTGACCAATGCATAATTGTAAAGGTGCTGTAGAATTAACTTTTCCAACAGGTGACCACTAAACACCCATACCCACAACATGATTCTAAGAAAAGACCGATGCATATGGACATAACAGAATGCAGCCAATGTGATACAGCAGAAGCATGTTTGCACTACAAAAAAAAAACCTCATCGGCGACAACTATCAGCGGCGACAAATAATGTCGCCGCTGAAAGTCGATCTTTCAGCCGCGACACCCATTGTCGCCGCTGAATGGATAACTTTCAGCTGCGATGCCCATTGTCGCTGCTGAAAGCCCGACTTTCAGCTGCGACCAAGTTTGTCGCCGCTAAAAGTCAGGCTTTCAGCGGCGACTATCACTGTCACCGGAGAAAGTGTGTTAGTGGCTATATATATATATGAGTTTGTCTCCGCAGGATGGTCCAGCCAGCAGCTTACATACATATATATATATAGAACTTTTTAGACCCACTTTCTTTTTAGACGCAGGTTGAAACCACATTAATTTCGTCTAGCTGCCAGTGACCCACTTTCTTCTTCTTCTTCTTCTTCTTCTTTTTTTTATGGAACTTTCTCTTTCTGTTTCAGTGTCCGTGAGTTAATGGTTCACTACTGTACTATATATATATATAGACACTTTCTCTTTCTGCTTTTGAGAGGCCCCTTACTAATGGCCCCTATATGCTGTGAGGGTGCTTCATTGTGAAAGGGAACAATTCGAGAAGCAAGAAGATGGATGCCCTTGAGCAAAATGCTTTTTAAACCGCATAAAAAAGACCTTATAGACCGCATATAGGTACGATTTAAAAAGTATATATTTTTTAGACCGCATGTAAATGCGGTGTAAAAAATATTCCTTTTAGACCGCATAAAAAATATAGGCATTCCTAAAACTAATATTTTTAGACCGCACGTATTGCATTTCTTAAAAAAAAAAATAAATATAGGCATTTTTCGGATTTCAAATCCAAAAAATGCCTTCATATTTTCTTTCATCATGAAATAAATTTGAATAAATCTTATAATGTATTAAAAACTAGAAGCAATCAATGTTAATACCAAAAAACATATCTTTCATTAAGAATTTACTAAACTAAACCAAATAAGCATAAATTTTACAACACAACAATGCCATCTGTAAGGTTAGATAAGCAATACATTGGGACAACTTGAGTCTGAGCCATCCAAAAGTTTCATTCCCTCTTGATATGTCTCAAGGTTCAAATAATAAGCATAAATATGCAACACCTATTGTTACAAAGTTAATAGCTAGAATATCCAAGATATCTTTGAATTGATGCCCCTTCAGTGACTACATGACCACTGTTCCATCAAATTGGCACCT
>QFDD01003712.1:0-20426 GCA_006871305.1 Vachellia collinsii
TTGAAGTGGATGTAATGCAGTGCATAATTAAGTGAATGATATTGTCAGGAAAGAGAGCATCTTGCAGAGTTTCATTGATGAAGGACCAACTAAGCCTGTCAAAAGCTTTTTCAAGGTCAACTTTAAAAGCCATCCATCCCTTCTTTCCTCTCTTCATACGCATAGAATGGATGACCTCTTGGGCTATTATGATGTTGTCAGTAATGTTCCGACCTTTGATGAAACTAGTCTGGTATGGAAGGACTAGAGATGGCATGATGGGCTTGAGACGGTTGGATAGCACTTTCGTTAGCACCTTGTAAGCAACTGAACAGAGACTTATTGGACGGAACTCAGTCAACCGTTGAGGGCAAGGGACTTTGGGAATTAGAGTAATAAAAGTTTTGTTAAGCTTAAGATCAAGCTGCTCTCCCTCGAACACTTTTGAGACTAGATTACAAAGGGACTCTCCAGTGGTTTCCCATTGATGCTGGAAAAAGAAAGCGTGCAATCGATCGGGACCCGGGGATTTAAGGGATTTCATATCAAAAAGTGCACGCTGAACTGCCTGCTTATTCACAACAGCAGTTAATGTAGTCCAAAGATTAGCAGGAATAGGAGGAAACAAACCTTGATGACTATAAGGCGTGTATGTATTTGCCTCCTTAGCATATAAGGAGATGAAGAATTGTCTAGCCATTTGAGATAAGGTGGGATCATCAAAATCCCAAGAGCCTACATCATTCTTGAGTGATGAGATATGATTAGCACGTCTTCTGATTCTAGCCTTAGAATGATAATAGGCAGTGTCACGATCACCCAAGGTAATGAAGTCACTCCTTGATTTCTGAAGCCAAAGGAGTTCCTCCTGAAGACAGATTTCTTCATAGTCAGATTTAAGCTTTAGTTCCAGCTCGCAGAGAAAAGAAGAGAGGGGCCGATCTTCAAGAGCCTTTTGGACACCCGCAAGGTGAGCTCTAATTCTGCGTTTATTTTGTCCAATGCTACCAAAAATTTCTATGTTCCATTTAGATGCTGCATGGGAGAAGTTGTGTAAATTCTCAGCCAAACCACAAGAAGGATCCCAGTTATCACGAACCAGATTATTAAAGGAGGGGTGAGTTGTCCAAGCAGCTAGAAATTTGAACAATGGGTGGTTGGGGTATGGCTGTGGAGTGAGGCCTAGATTGATAAGAATCGGCCTATGGTCAGAATTAATCTTGGCTAAGTGGAGAGGCCTTGACTCAGGGAAATGGCAGTTCCACAATAAGTTGGAGAGGGCTCGATCAAGGCGTGCCATGATAACAATCTTTAGAGTTATTTCCTGCTAGTCAATGGATCAAGATGGACTATTCTCCTATCCATTTGGTTGATTACAAAGGAAATGAGATAAGTTTAAATTCCAATCTCTTCTTCCTTTTATTGGATTTTTCACTTGGAAAAAAAATTCATTCATGAGTTGTGAACTTCCGACCTTTTTTTTTAATTGTGGGTGCGAGATTTCACTAAAAGCATGTCCTTCATCCAAATTCGTTCCCAGGAGTGTATTTATGATTCGATATTTCTGAATCTAAACCAGAAACATTCATATTGAAAATTAAAACAAGCTTTATGAAATCTGAATCAGGCTTGAGGAAATGAATACGGATCTTGCATATACTATAGCTAGCCTTCGAAATTTAAAAGCAAAAACAAAAATTCCTGTACGTATGAGGTAACACCGAGTAAACCGTTTTTTAGGGGTAAATGGATAAGAAAACCCCATATTTCATAAAACACAGAGAGAAGACGTGTTGATTCCACAACATTCGAGAATGGAGATAGGCATGGGTCTTACTATTCAATAGTGACTCTTTTCTGTTATCAGTTTCACAACAAATTATGGATTTTGTCTCTGTTGGTTTCATTAAGGAATGGAGTTTAAATGCCGTCAATGTATTTGAAAATCTCTCTCCCTGTAATAACGTATCAGTATCCTTCTTTTGCTTCATCTTGGATCCTCCTTTCACACCGGCTGATCTTGGGAGTGGTTGTAATGGGTTTTCCAAATTCGCTGGTTGATTGCAGAGGAATTGCCGAATTGAGATAACATAATATGCAACTCTGCTCTCTCTCTCTCTCTCTCTCTCTCTCTCTCTCTTCTCTTCTCCCACATGGATGACGTGAGTGCCAATGAATTTGCTGTGCGTTTTTCACTTTGAATTTGAACACTACTGAGGTATGACTTCGCCATCATATTCAATAAATTACTGCAAAATCAATTGGAAGGGGAAAGAGAAAAGTTACAGGGTGGTTATATTTTTGGGCGAATGAACTTTCTGAACATATGTGTGTTATTGCAAAGGGATCTTTGATGGTGAAAATTTTAATTTATTTGATGAGGTACTATGATTCTCACACTATAACCCCCTACTTATATGGACAGAGAAAATGAGGGAGGAAAAAATTGAGAGAGAAAATAAGGGGAGAAATGAATTTTCATCTGCTTGGATGTGAAAGAAAAAGTGGAAGGAAGAAAAGGTTAGAAAATGGAGAGAAAACTATTTTTTTATCTACCCATATG
Organism: Vachellia collinsii; assembly: GCA_006871305.1. Lineage (NCBI taxonomy): Eukaryota > Viridiplantae > Streptophyta > Magnoliopsida > Fabales > Fabaceae > Vachellia > Vachellia collinsii. Next base: position 2,543 of record QFDD01003712.1, read on the forward strand.
ATCTTTATTACTTTTTCATTTTAAATAATTAAATTTAACATCTAACTTATTTAAAATTCTGATTATAATTTTTTTTGGAAGAATAACCTTTAAAATATGTTCTAATATCTAATTTATTTTTTAATTGTTTATTAACACCACGTAACCTTTAAAAATATGATATATTTTTATCTAAATTATTTTGTTTTGAAATATAATAACATTAAAACATATCTTTAATAAATAATTTGATTTTAAATTATTTAATGATATTAATGTTAATATAATTTTTTCATTATCATATTTAATTTGCTATTATACTTGATATATTTTAAAAATAATTTATTTATTCAACTATTTATTAAAAGATTTTCGTCTAAGGATATTTTAGTCATTTACTATTTGCCTAGTTCCCTTCATCTCTATTTTTTCTCGTTCATCTAAGCAATATGTGTGATAATATTTTTTCTCCACTTTTCTCTTTTTTTCATTTTCTATCCTCCCATGTTCTTTCCTCTCAACTTTTCTTTCTATCCAAGCGGACACTTATGTTCGCTTATGTTCTTCTCTCCTCAAACTGGGAATATAGTGTTGGGAAACGGTAAGATGTTATCGTTCGGAGTTCCTTTGTTTGCGGTAGATAGCTTACAGTCTACTGTATTGAAATGGTATGACTCTGTTTTGGCATGTGCAGTTTTATGAAGTTGAATAAGTGGTGGGCCTCTCACAGTTGTAAAAACATTGAAAAGTAGAAATATATATTATGTAGGGAAATATATTATTTCGTTAAAGAATTGAAAGTGCACGTCATGATTTTTTATGTGTTCATATTTATGTGGTGATGATTTTGTCTAGTACAATCGACACGAAAATAAGAAAATCCCTTGTAGAATCTGAATTTAAAATTTTGATGCGCAGAAATTTTAATTTAAATAGAATATTTATACTGAAAAGTTGTGAAATATAATTGCAATATTTGAAAGTGTGGAGGTTACTAGAGCAAGGGTGTAATACTTCACTTAACTTCTCTTAACATGCATTACAGACTAATTATGAACCACTTTAGTGCCTTCCTTACTCTAAAATGACCTAACTAAGTGAAATTTAAAATTTACCAAAAATTACTATTCATTTGGTAAAATTTCAGAATTTTTAACAAACTTTGAAAATTCATGACTAATTCTAAAAAAAATCAAAATTAAGTGGTTCAAATATCTAAAAGAAGCTTATTAAATTCCCTACAGGAGAAAAATATCAATTTTTCCAATTTCTTGACTAATTAATATAGTTTATTATGTGAAAAAACACTGTTCATTTGGTCTTTTTTCCTTTTCTAGATTTTTCTCCTAACTTTGAGCCATCATAACTTTTGTACAAGACTCCAAATTCAGAAAATTTAGGCTCATGTTAAAGCTTGCAATGAGTACTTATTTTCTGAAAAATCTCTTGCAATTGGATTCCATCTGCTCAATCTTACTGTTATCTCAACTTTGATGTTTGGTAATGGTGCTGGTCCCGTTTTTACCACTTTTAATTTTTTTCAATTTTAAACTTGGCATTCATGCTTCCAATCAACATAATTAACTAGCATTTCTAACATAATTACTTGTCATTGTCCATAATAGGAGTGTAGAGGTTTATCATGCAATAATTCCAACACTTAGCATAAGTAACATTTATAAACTTTGAACTTCATATTCATGCACATTATGACATGTTCAAGTGAAATCCCCCACCGTAGTTCTTCATCTCCTTGTTTTACCTTTGCTTGAGCCTTAACCTAGAAGGTTACATTTTTGGGGGAGAATGAGATTTTTGGAATCTCAATAGCAAAAGTCACTAACACATACATTAACATACATGATTATTATTTATTTTCTATCTAGCTATGTATGAATAGATTGTGATGCACTTTAAAAAAAAATTTGCACATAGCCATGTCATATCATAAACACAACTTCACATGTTCACATAGCACATAAATAGCATGCAAAGTATCACAATAAATAAACAACAATCAATAATAATATTAATGTAAAAGTTAGTAACTTTGTTACCTTTGTTTCTTAGCTTTTCTCTTAACTTTGTTGACTTTGTTCTTGCTTCTTGGAAACTTTCCTTTGCCACTTAAACTCCTACACATGACATAATGCATTTGTGATCAATAATAAGCCCTAAACTATGCATTATAACACCCTAAAATTTCCTTAAGCATCTTTTGAACTTTAAAGGTTCTAAAACCCATAACTTTGACAAAATTGATTCTCATGCTTCCAAAATTATTTTTTTCACTTATAACCTACACAATTTCACCTTCTAAATTCATTGGAAGCATCAAAATAATAAAAATCACTCCATCTACCACTTCCCCTGCAGGGCAAAATATTTACAAGAATTTGGAAAAATGTGATTTTTCAACTCTACCTTCATATACATGCATAATCACATTCCTAAACCATTTTTCCACCATTAAACATCACAAAATCATTCCTCCCCTTGCATGAACAGTGTCATCCAGCAGCAATGAACAGTGATTTTATACCAAAAATTCCATCCAAGCTCAAATCAATTCAAACAAACAATCAATAGGCTTCAAATCATGCATCAAGTTGATTTCTAGCATCTATTGCTTCTAAATCACACTCTTTCTCATTTTCTCTCTCTAAAACCTAACTTTTACAGCAGCAAAATACTCCATAAAACTCAAATAAATTCAAAGGATTAAGGGGAAAGGCTTATAATCATGAAATATAAGGGATTTCATGCATGGATCAACCCTTACCTTGAATTTTAGGCTTGAACTTTCTCCTTTCCTTCCTCTTCTCAACCTCATAACCTCTCTCTCTATTCTTTCTGTTTGCTGCCTGAAAATGGGCTTTTTAGAGGCCATGGAATACTTAATATTAAAGTTATAACATGTGTTAATTAGTATGGGACCCACTTGGACTGATAAAATAACTTTATATTGATATATTTACCAATTATCTATGATATTTTGTCTCTCTTTTTCCCTTAAAATATAAACATTACAAGTGGTAAGTTCATGGCCCCGCAACTTTCTTTACAAAAACTTTAAGTTCCATAAGATTATTTTATGACACTGGAAATACTTTTCAGCAAACCCCGATCACTTGACTAGTTTAGGGTCATAAAAAATTTCCCAAACTCCTCTAATACTCTCATGATTTTTCTTTCCTCAAATTGCCTTCTAGAATGTCTTTGATTAATTTTCAAAGAAAACCATAATTCAGGATTTTCCAAGACTTTTTCTTTTCAAACTAGTAACCTATTTCTGACTTTCTCTTGGAAATAATTTAATCAATTATTAAAATTTCCAAGCTATTTTTCTATGCTTTGAAATCAAATATATGAGACCTCTAGATACTTTGAATACTTATATTTATTTATTTATTAAATATCTAAATATTAAATAACCTTTAAAATTCCTATAAAGGTTATTCTTGTCATTCTAACTTAAAATGGACCTCAATTACTTATTAGTGAATTTTTCTTTATCTTTTGGTGTCCTATGAAATTTTCTTATATTTTGGTCAAACTTTGACCAAAATACCTTTTGACTTGTCTCAATTTACCAAAATGCCCTTAACTTTCAAAAATGACATTTTAGTCCCAAGAAATTCCGAAGTTGCACTTGGATCCCTATTTCAAATGTCACTTTGGTCCATTGATTTCACAAAATGACACTTTGATTTCTTACTTTTCAAAATGATCGTTTTGCCCTCACTTTTCCACATTTGGCAGATGTCATTTTTCACTCTTCTTTACCTTCCTTTTCATTCTTTGAACCCTTAAATAATCTTTAGTTACTCGTTAAGCCTTTATATCTAGTTATCGAAAATCTAGATATTACAAGGGGTACCTTAAAAAAAATTTTATAAGGTGAAAAAATAAGATTGCATGCTAGCCTCATCTTAAAAAGTTATTAATTAAGTGGAGGTTTTATCATTTATTATTGAGAGTAAATATAGTGAATTATTTGTATAATTGTTTGAAATTAACATTATAATAGTGACATGAAAATTTAATCATTTCTTTAGTGAAGAGATAGATGTGTTTTTAATTTTCTTGATATCTTTTTGTGGATATATTTATTTTGAGATACTATTTGTTGCACTAATGGATATTAATCATTATGATAAAGCTTATGCTAGATGGTGATTGAGCATGTATGTAAATATACAATCTTATAAGGGATATAAAATGACTCACGGGTACCATAAAATATGGGTTATACAAAAAATGTGGGTATCATATACAGTAAATTCATATTGTATTGAGATACATAGATGTTCACTGAATTTCAGTTTTATGTGACAAAATTAGCTAGAAATGTTCACCTTTAGTGGTGGTAAAATTATAAATGTTATGTGAGTCGAAGTTGATTATCTGAAATTGGTTGAAATTGAAGGCTATTGTTGTTGAAGACTTTCTTAGTAAATATTTTGGTGTCAAACTGACAATTCAATGAATTGTGATTGCCAAATGACAACAACCATTGTAAAGAGAACAATGATATAAGAAATCGTTTGAGATATAATGTGAATAAACATGGGTAATTGAAAATAGTAGAGTTATCTTAGTCAATTTTGTGAGTGTTAGGATGGTTGTCACCCAAGAGGGGTGTGAATTGGATGTCTCAAAAATTTCTATTCAAATCTTGATTGATCAAAATATTCAAATCATAAATTAATTAAAAACAGAGAATGAAATCTGATATAATAAAAATGAAATTACTAGAAATTAGTGGAGATGATAGTAAGATGAACATACAACAATTTTTCTTGGTTCAACCCTCTTTGACCTGCATCCAGTCCTCATACTCTTCTGAGATAAACCTCTATAAATTCCAAGTATAACCTAGGTACTTGGAAAACATTACAACCACAAGTTCAATGTAGACACTTGTGAAGCATATTTCAAGTTTTCAATGATGGGTACTTGAGAACCCTGTAAATTTTTCCAGGTATTTATGAAACCTACTCAAGTTTGTAATGTCGGTACTTGAGAATTTTTATAATTACTCTCCTTTACGAAATGTAAGATTACACTCTCTATTTCACTCAGGTCTATCCTAAGTTAATCTCAGAAGTTTGTGATGATTACAAAATGCTTCACTCTATGAAGCATATTATATAAACACTAAAGCTCCTTGAGAAATATAATATTAGAGTCCTAATGTTGTTGTGTGATTTCCTCGAATCCACACTCTACGTGTTGTAGTTGGTGACTCCATATACTTCACCTCTTTTCATCGTTGATCACTTTCTCTTATTTATAGATGTTGCCAAATATTGGAGAGGAGCGTCGTAGTTTCTGTTGGGCTTTGGCTCTTTGTTCTGTCTCTCAAACGTATGATATATATTTAGACAATATTTGTTTGTTGAAAGAGAATGAACAGCCATTGTGAAATTACCCATTGAACTAGCCATTGGTGTTCTGACAATGAGCAAGCATTTGTTGAAGAAGATTAATCCACTATGTATGAACATAGATTGATGATTTCAGAGACCCTTACCTTGTTGTTAAATGAAACAATCAAACATTTATAAAAGTATGTATGGATTATGTCAAATGAGCATATTTAAGGAAATATTTCAAATAAAGTCAATGCTTCTAACATACTAAAATATGGTCAGATAAAGTGATCAAGTATGTTTAACAATACTTGAGTGTTGTTTGAAAATTATCTCAGTAAAACTGAAGTTTATGAAAAAGTACTCGAGTGTAAAATAGATTACTCAAGTGCTCAGCATAACACTCTTGTGAGTGCTCGAGTTCTACTGGAAGTATTAGAGTTAAAATGAGTTTTACTTCCAATGGTACTTGTGAGCATGTAAGAGTGTATTTATGAAATCACTTGATACTCGAGTGCAGGAAATCATACTCAAGTGCTATTTGAAAATCATTTCAATAAAAATAATGTCCTTCTAGAAAATACTTGAGTGTGAAAAACATTTCTCATGTACTTTTTGAAATTCATTTTATCAAAACTAAAGTTCTGGAAATAATACTCAAGTGTGAAATATATTACTCGAATGTTTGCCAATATTTCAAACAATACTTGAGTACTACTGGAAGTGTTATAGTGTAAATGATGAATACTTTTATTTACACTCGAGTGCATGGGGAAGTATTGTAAAAATATCATTGATACTCAAGTATTATTAACTATACTCAAGTGCTTGTAAATCTTTTTAATGCTAATACCTCCATTTATAGTAGAGATCTCTTGAAAGTATTCCAAATTTACTTTGATACTCGAATATTGTCAACCATACTCAAGTGTTGTTAGGTTCTTGACACTTATACTTACATTCATACTCGAAAGTACTTGAGAGTATGCTCATTTAAGGTTGATACTTGAGTATTGATCCTCATTCTTGACTATTGTGATAAATACTCTTCTCTATACTCAAGTGTGATTAAAAGTATTGTGTAAAAACTCCATTTTGAAGTCGATACGTAGGTATTGAAGCTTGTACTTGAGTGTATTATTCCCAAGTCATGACTTGGAATGTATAGGTCACGACATGGAGTGTACCGAGAGCATTCCTAATAATGGAGAGTTTGAGGTTGCGACATTAAAGATTTAGGTCGCAACTTGAAGATTCACTCTAAACTATAATTCAAGTTTCAAATTGTAATAGCCATAACTCTATCAACTTAACTCCAAAATTTGCAAATAATATATCCCTAGAAATTCCATTGAGTCTACTTTCATATGCAAGAAGAATCATTTAAAAATCTTCTGTCTTCCGAAAGATATGATAGCCACAGTAAGTAAAGGTAAATGATTATGTGTTAAATCTAACCACCATGTTTAGAAATTTATATCTCCCTCATTAGAAATTCTTTGAGGTTGTTATTGGTTTCTATGAATCATATTTTGAGTCTAGTTTCATATCAATTGGACATGTGGTTTGAGAGATAAGTGCAAAACCCTAAACACATGTTGAGTTGGAAGTGAAACAAAGTTGAATTGAGGAGGTCATACTCGAGTATAACTTCCCATACTCATGTATTAGCTCAAAAAATCCTCATACTTGAGTTTATACTTGAGTATGGCTTCAAGTGTTGCTTTAGGAAACTCCAAAAACTCATCGTACTCAAATGCTTGGGGCTGTACTTGAGTGTGGTCTTCAAGAAACAACTCTCAGCGTCCAAGTCAAGTTAGATTAAGGGTAACTTAATGTATGATAATATATCATCTATTTAAAACATTTTATCCTTCAAATTGAGTTATTTAAACACATCATCCTCCAATTCCAAATCTTAAAATTTGAATCTTAATGGTCCCATTTTATCTTGTAAGTTCTTTCTTTAATTTATCTTCTTGTTGATCATCCTCCATAATTCAACTTAACAACTGCTTTCTTTTATTTGATCAAACTACATAACAAATTCAAATTAAGTATAGTAGTTAGTTAATATACATTATAAAAACTTTTGCTCTTTTATATTTGATATCATTAAAACTAATCATATCAACAATGAGGTTTAAAGTTGACCTATCGAATCTGTTAACATAAACCTGGGATGAAATAAATTAGTTGAGGATATTGGGACTAAAGCCAACTTGAAAACGACAACAATGGTAACCCAATCTTTGTGATCAGTGATCCCGTGAAGAAGATTCAATTAGTAAGAACAAGTCATGTAAGTTTTGCTAGTACTCAAATAAATTACCAGTCCCTTCCTATGGCACTAGATTGTGCTAGAATGCATGTCTGGAAGGTTGAGCAAAAAGCTCTTAATAATTTCATAATCCTACAGGATGGTGTATTTAGTGCATGTATACTTAAATAAATTACCTCTACGAATGTGGAGTAAGGCCGCTCCTATAAGATTGAGGCAAAATCTCTAGAGCATTTGTTATGCACTAGGACATGCACACGGCAGGCTTAATGCGCAAAACTGTCATTTAACATTGAAAATGTGGGGGTATCATTTGATTCTTAATACCTCTAGTATGCACAAAGAGGTTATTGGTTCAATGTCCACAGGGCAACCGATATCTCTGTGTTCTAAGTGTTATTGGTCTAGATTTAGTTCAAAGTCAAAAATGATTACTAAATACAATGGTTATGTCCATGTGTGAACTCAACTAATAATATGCTTTCTTTTGACATGTGTTGGAAATTTAATATATGGGTGTGTCAAAGAAAGATTCTTTCTAAATATTATTGGAATATTTTATAATGGAGAGTTACAACTTTCTAATTGAAGAGTTATATTGCTTCAAGAGATGCCTCTTTATGTATCCCTTCAATGTTTATAAATAACCTCTCTATCACTCTATTTTAGACAATTCAGATAATAAGAGACATAAGAAGAATAAGGGAATCCTAACAACTAGAAATCCTTTTTTCTCTTGTTGAGTTTTATTATCTTCAGCTAGTTCTGTCACCCTGTATCTTTACAGGAAATGTTTATTTAATCATGAAGAGTACCACTTTCTAATTATCTAGAGGGTTGCGGAAGAACTCTTAAGGACAGTATCCTCAAACGCAATCCGAACCATTCACAGTCTGTTGAATTTTGTAAATTGTGCCAACAATTTTTTTATGAGAACCAAGATATATCTTATGTGTAATATATATTAATGCAATAATTTTCACTGCCTATGAAACATGAAAAATTGTAGTTATTTAAATAAAAGCATTTATGGTATATAAATGATGATAACTATCCATTTAAATCATGTCATCAACGAGGCTACGACCAATGATTTTTTTTAATAAAAAAAATATACTGCCATTCAATTAAACTACATGTTTTATTTATCACATTTAGGTTCAACGAATTTGTTTATGGCTTCACTGAGGAGTGATAAACTCTAATGAATCTCTATACTTTCAAAGCTTTAGATTGTACCTTATTGGTGGCTCCTGGTTTTTGTTTTTTGAGTATTATTCTTATTTCGATATATGTGTGACTTGTCTTTATGCCATAGCTGTTAGGTGATAGGTTCTATTATCTCATGAATTTTTCAAGCATTCTTGACTTTCATAGCAGCCTGACAAAAGGAAAAAAAAATATTTAATGTACAAATTCCAACAGAATAGTGTCAAATAGTAGGATACATATTTTCAATAAAAAAATGCAGTGTGTGGCGCTCTTATTATATTGCTTACATATGTGTCCTCTACTTCACTCTTCTTTTGCTCTATTTTTTTCTCTGTTCTTCAATTCTTCATATTGACTTTCAAATCAAAAGGAAGGAGAGATCATCACTTAATAAATATCTAAGTTTATATGATTTACCCAAAAAAATGTCTTTATCACAGAGGCCGTGGGAAACAAATTTGGTAGCATTCACTATTTCGCTAAATCAAAAGGAATGGATTTTTCTTGGTTATTTATAATGAATTTTTTTATATTTTTTGTTATTCATTTTAAATTGGCACACGATGTGGAAATCAGTTGCTCACTTGCTCTCATAGTTCAGCGATCTAGCAGTGCTTGATGTGCATATAATTGTGCTGCCGCCTATCCATGCAAGTCTTTCCCATATGTTCAAAAAGAGCTATAATTATCCATTAATTAAATTAACGGGCAACCTGTTACCCACAAAAACCAACCATATATGTTACAATCCATTTAATATGGCTTAAATGGGCTAAGGAATGGGTATAGGCTAGCCATACCCATGTAAATTTAGACGGGTGGGTTATAGGTTGAGGCATGGGCTACCCAACTGGCCCGTTTCTCTCCCTTGAAAGAAATCAAGAGAAATAAGGAAAATAGAGAATGAGGCATTAGTGTTAGGGATGTGAAACTACGAAAGGAGCAAATATGAAGCCTTGGGAGTAGTAGTAGATTGTAGAGTTTCTTATGCAAGGATAGAGGAGTGCCAATAGGGTTATTATTGTCAATAGGGTTATTACTGAGGTGTGGGTAAACCAAGTTGGATTTATTTTATTGTTATTCATTGTCCAAGGTGCTGTATGTGGGCCTCTTTCAAATTTTGAAATCTTCCTCTTCTTCTCTTTACTCTTGTTGAAGGTTCATACGTAATTTTTATTCGCTACTTGATGCTTAATATAAGTATTTTCTATTCAAGCATTATGTTGGTAGGAATGACTCTCTAAAAATTACAAGAAGAAAGAATAAATGAAGAAGAAAGTTGTACATGATGTCTCCAAGGTGTGGGTAGCACTTTCCTTTAGACTTAATTTGCCCCCACCTATTCTTATATTACAAGGTGCAAGTTAGATTAATTGACAAATTTTCTGTAGGATACAATAAAGACCCTTGAGTATGGATTGCACTCACAACACTCAAACCAAGACAACAAAGGCTTTTACAAAGTGATAGTTTGGCTTTTTCTATGTGTGCACTCAAAAAGGAAGACAATGAATTTGATCTTGTTGTGTGAAAATTGTGTGTGCAAATGGAGTGATAGGGAGGGTATATATAGAGTGTAAAGAGATGTCTTGAAGTGCTACCTTTTGAAATAATATCTCTTCAATTAAAATTCACCACTATACAACTTCAATAAAAAGTCACAACAAATGACTTTTTCATGAAGAGTTACATCTTTATGGCATGTAAGGATATGTGACTTTAGAATTATAAACCCCCTACAAAACCTTCAAACAAACAATTATTTTTTAAGGGTATTGCATCTATTCCTTTGAAAAAAAACACATCTCTTCATTTTAAAAATTTTCTAACAATTCCCCACCATTTTTAAAATGATCAAAACTCTTATCACCTCGTAAATCTCATGTTGTTAGTAAAGGTATCTCGAGGATTTGAACATTTACCTAAGTAGGACATGGTTTCACTCATATGAAATAATGTGGTAGGCTAAGCTTTAAACCAATTATCTCATATGAAAAGGTGTGTGTGAATTACGCATGAGATCTCGGGCCATTGTATGCCACTTTAAACGACACATTTATGGCCTTGTGTCCTTATCTTTTTCATGAGAGCTTTCAAAGTCAAGCCCTCAGACTCTTAGAAGCAGCCCCACTTCACTCTCTTATAGGTAGACTCCATCAAGAGCACTACCATTATAGATGCTCTAGCAAATATATGCTTACAGGTCTATTAAGAGCTAAATTAATGCTCAACCTTTCCCTTTTATTCTCATAGTTATCAAGCACTTTTCAACCTTCAGATGTACAAAATGTTTAGTACTTGCAATCACTTTGATAGCGTACTTTCACCTTTGAACTCAAGACTTGATATGATGGTCATCAAGTGCAAGTTGGGTTTCCACTATTGGTGATCAATGTTTATAGGGCTTCAAACCCATCCCCTTTGATGTTTTTAACACCGTATCCCTTGTCAAACCTTTCTTCAAATGATCTGCAAGATTTAATTCAGACCTTATATAACTTATATAGATTACTCCATTTAAAATTAAATCCTTTACATAGCTATGTCTAAGGCCAAATGTCGTGACTTTTCATTATAAACTTGGCTATAAGCCCTTGCAAGAGCAAACTGACTATCACAATGGATAGATATTGGTGCCATCAGCTTATACCATATAGGAATTTTAAGTAATAAGTTTCTAAGCCATTTTGCTTCCTTACTACTTACAGCTAATACTATAAATTTAGAGTCCATGGTAGAGTTAGCAATACAGGTCTGTTTCTTTGATCCCTAGGAAATAGCACCCCCACCAAAGGTCTACCCATCCACTCTTGGAAGCATGATCCTCTAAGTAAGTTATCTAACTTGCATCTGTATATCCTTGGAAACTTGAAGGATTACCACATAGGTCAAACTATAATTAATTGTTCTTTTTAAGTACTTCAGGAATCTTTTCACGGCTTGCCAATGGATCTCACTTGGATTGCTTGTCTACCTGCTTAATCTTCCTACAGCATATGCTATGTCTGGTTTTGTACATGTCATAGCGTACATCAAGCATCCAATTATCTTTGAATATTTATGTTGTCTCACTAAACAACCTTTATTGGGTACTAACATTATGCTAGAATCAAATGGAGTAGAAATAGGACAACGATCAAAACAACTAAATTTATTTAATATCTTTTCAATGTAATGAGATTGAGAAAGACCAAGACAGTTGTTATTTCTAATAATTTTGATTCCTAGTATGACATATGCTTCTCCCATATCTTTCATGTCAAAATGTTCAGACAATAATTTCTTTGTTTTGTTTTTTGATCCATATCAGTACAAAAAATTAGCATGTCATCTATATACAAGCAAATCATGACACCTTTTCCATTTTGAAACTTACTATAAACACATTTATCAGATTCATTAATTTTATAATCATTTGCTAGAATCACTTCATCAAATTTTTTGTGACATCGTTTAGGGGCTTGCTTAAGTTCACAAAGAGACTTAATTAATTTACACACTTTGTGTTCTTGACCAGGAACCCCAAACCCTTCCGGTTGTGTCATATACACCTCTTCTTCTACTTCTCTATTAAGGAAAACTGTTTTGATATCCATTTGATGGATTATAAGATTATATATTGAAGAAAGTGCTATAAGCACTCTAATGGTGGAAATTCTTGAAACCGGTGCATATGTATCAAAATAATTTATTCCTTCTTTTTTTTGTAAATCCCTTAGCAACCAACCTAGCCTTAAATTTATCTATAAATCCATCTACTTTCGATTTCGTTTTGAAAATCCATTTACAACCAATAGGTTTAGAACTAGGAGGGAGATCTACGAGTTTCCAAGTTCTATCTTCTATTATTGAATCCATTTCATCTTGTATAGCCTCTTTCCAAAATGCAACATCCTGAGACTTCATAGCCTCTTCAAAAGTTTTAGGATCATGTTCTAAATTAAAACAAATAGATAGATAATTTTCAACCTCTTCTCTAGTCCCCTCAACAAGAAACATAAAGAAGTCTAAACCATAAGTTTTTGCTTTCCAAACCCTTTTACTTTCTTAAGTTCTATTTCTTCTAAGATGTTTTCACTACAAACGTTTTTCTCTGGATTTTCCTTCCCATTTGAATGAGGAATATCATTGGGTTTTGAAATTGAACTAAACTTTTCTTCTTGAAAAATTATATCCCTTGACTCAATTACTTTATTGATAGGATATGAATCATTTTGTTCAATTACCAAAACCAATATGCCTTACTATTTTTAGTGTATCCTAAGAAGATACACTCAATTCCCCTTTCCCCTTTCACCCAATTTCTTCCTTTTGGGTTTTGGAACTTTAGCTATTGCTCTACATCCCCAAACTCTCAAATAACTGATATTAGGTTTTCTTTTCTTCCATAATTGATATAGGGCTATCTTATTTATTTTATTAGGAATTCTATTTAATATATGACATGTTGTTAGTAATGTTTCACCCCAATATCCACTAGACAAACTAGAGTAAGCTATAACATGGCATTTACCATTTCTATAAGAACACTATTTTTCTTTCGACTATACCATTTTGTTGTGGGGAATAAGGGGGAGTTACTTGATGTATTATACCTACAGATTCAAAATATTTTGGATCATAATATTCTCCCCCTCTATTTGTCCTAATACATTTAATAAAGGTTTCGCATTGAATTTTCACTTCAGATTTAAAGATTTTAAATTTGTCTAGAACTTCATCCTTTGAATTCATAAAATAGACATAACAATATCTAGTGTAATCATCAATAAAAGTCACATAATACTTTTTGCTACCTAATGTAGGGCAACCATGCAAATCACAAATATAAGAATGAATTAGTTCTAATATTCTTGAACTTCTTTCTACTTTAGGGAAAGTTTGTCTTGTTATTTTAGTCATTATACATGTAGTGCAAGACTTATTATTACTAACAGATTTTGGAATTAATTCAAGATTCATCAATCATTTAATTTTCCAAAATTAACATGATCCAAACGATAATGCCACATATTACAAGAGTCAACAATATAAGCATAACTATAAATATTATTATTAATTTTAGCAACATTACACTTGAACATGTTCTTAGAAATACACTTTGCTTATAAACATTCCACCCTTAGTGAGAACAAACTTGTCTCCCTCAAATACAGACTTAAATCCAAACTTATCAAGTATTGGTACAAAAATTAAATTCTTCCTAACTTATGGCACATAATATACATCTCTTGACGTCAGTGTTTTTCCAGAAGTAAATTCAATTTCCACAATCCCCTTGCCCTTGACTTGAACACTTGAAGCATTTTCCATATAAAGCACATCTCCTTTTTCTTCTTTCAATGTCTTGAAGAAGGCCTTGTTCTTGCACACATGGTGAGTTACACCAAAGTCCACCCACCATGACTCATTGTTATCAACCAAGTGAATATCAGAAATCATAGCCACAAGATTGTCAACTTTTGTGGATGTATTGTTTTCTTTCTGTTTCTTCTTTTGAAGAAACGAAATTCTTTCTTGTATTGTCTTTTTTTCCATAAAAGAAAAGGTACCTTTGTTTTTCTTACTTCTGTAACTATACTGCATTTGGCATTTGTCATTCTCCTTCCCTCTTTTCATTGAGGTCTTGTGGGACTATCCTTCCTCCACTATGTAGACTTTCTCATCGAGTAGTTGCATCTTTTGCCTCATATTGCTTTCAATATTCTTCTTCCAAGTGAAGATGGTTTCCCAACTGTTCAAGAGTGATATCTTCTTTCTTGTGTCTAAGACTCTTTTTTGAAGTCTTTCCAAGAAGGAGGAAGTTCATCTATCATTGAGGAGACAGCAATAGAATCATCCATATTCATTTTGTGTTGTTTAATATTATTCAAAATATATTCTACCTCATTCAATTTTTCCATGATAGATTTTCCATCAATCATTTTATAGTTATTGAAATGAGAAACAAGAAACTTCTTACTTGTTGCGTCTTCCTATATGTACCTTGTCTCAAGTTTGTCCCAGAGATCCTTTGCAGACATTGAATTCTGATAGACATCAAACAGGGCATCATCAAGCCCATTTAGTATATGTTCGGTGTGGATGAAATCATCATTCTCCCATTTTTGTCTCTCTCTGATATCAACAATGGTTTCATTTTCTCATTCTTGTGGATTAGGAGTGGTGAGGACATAAGCCACATTTAGAGTTATGAGAAGAAACTTCATCTTCCTCTACTATCTTAAGAAGTTCCCTCTTTTAAATTTTTCTAACTTCACAAAATTTGTAGTCAACTCCTTCAAAGAAGCCATTTGTATTTAGAATTAAGCCTAAATATTGTTGGCAGAAATGACTCTCTAAAAAGTACAAGAAGAATAAATGAAGAAGAAAGTTGTGCATAATGTTTCCAAGGCATGGGCAGCACTTTCCTTTAGACTTAATTTTCCCCCACCTATTCCTATATTACAGAGTACAAGTCGGGTTAATCAATGAATTTCCTGTAGGATACAATAGAGATCCTTGAGTATGGATTGCACTTCCAACACTCAAGCCAAGACAACAAAGGCTTTACAAAGTGATAGTTTTGCTTTTTCTATGTGTGCACTCAAAGAGAAAGACAATGAGTTTGATCTTGTTGTATGAAAATTGTGTGTGCAAATGGAGTGATGGGGAGGTTATTTATAGCGTGTAGAAAGATGTCTTGAAGTGGTACCTTTTGAAGTAATGTCTCTTCAATTAAAAGTCACAACCATACCACTTTAATAAAAAGTCATAACTAATGATTTTTCCATGAAAATTTACATCTTTATGGCATGTAAGGATACATGACTTTAGAATTATAATCCCCTACAGAACCCTTCAAATAAATAGTTATTTTCTAAGGTCATTGCATCTCTTCCTTTGAAAAAAACACATCTCTTCATTTTAAAGATTTTCTAACACATTACAGATACTTTGTTTTTGTGATTACTATTAGGTTCTAAAGATGTGATTTAACTATCAAAAGATTTCAATACTAAGTTAGTAACATAAATGAGTAAAATCCAGTGGAAAAGAAATAGGTTAATGTAGATCTAGATCTAACTATTTCCATTCATATTCATTTCGCTGCTCTTAGTCATCCATTAAGATTTAGTTTAGGTTTTATTATTTTATTATTATTTCCTAATTTCTAGAAGATCTTAGTCACCCATTGGGATTATTTGCAATTGATCTCAGCCCTCCATTTTACCCTAGGAATCATGGACCCCATCTTGATTTAACCCATTGATCACCACTGAAATAATCCCCAACTGCTTCCACTCACATGCATCCATAGACAAGATTAGAAATTGATGCCACGTAACAGAATAAAGATTCTACAGCACTTCCACATTTCAATTAAACCCACTCCCCATTCACGGATTTATATAAGTGAATCCACCCACCCATTAAACAATGGATTGATCCGCACTAAAAAAACAATGGATTGATTCTCCAATGAATTTAAGCCTGTTTGTGATCACGTTCAAAAATCATGTTCAAACTAAGAAAAAATCTCTCTTACAAACTAACCTCATAAACCATAAATTACGTTGGAAAAATAGATTTCATCACTAATTCAAACATACATTTGTTGTTTTGCTTCGATAACAATTCAAAAAAAGGGTGTCGTTACAGTAATGAAATTTAAAATATTGGAGGAATCAATTTGTTCATTCGAGCATCTAGTCAGAGGCTCGGTTATGGTTGTGTATATAGAGTGTCTTGTGGCTAACAATAAAGCCTCTTCGGGAAGTCTACAATACAAGGAGATTAGTTACTGCTAACAGTGGTGGTTGGCAAATATCCTAGACTAACCCATTTTCTTGTTCATAGCATTAAATGTGCATAATTGATATTGCTACCCCTTTGCTCCTATTTATACATACATTTTCTTTCATGGGCATGACATTATCTATAAACAACAATTTTGTCTTGGCTAAGAATTTGAAGCACTTTTTTCATCTTTTACCGTAATTAATTCCACGTCTCTCTTATTTTTTTTCCACTCATTCTCTCCTATCTTTTTCCCATTTATTATCTCTCTTGCTCATCAACTTTATAAATAAGGGTATGTTTGGAAAAATAATCATATATCTAACATATTCATTACTTCTAACTAAATTTAACTGATTTTAGTAGTTGTTGCTTATAGAAAGAATAGCAGGATTACTATTGAAAAGATTTTAGGGTATATACAGTAAATGCGATTGGGAGACAGCTTGGTTATTTGATTTTCTAAGGCAGGAACTTTGAGGATCTAAAGAAAATTAAAGGAACTCAAGGATGATCTCACCAAAGAAAATCAATTTCGTTTTTGGTAGAAAAGGTTGTTATTTCATGTATTAAAAGTTGTACAAGGGAGACTTAGTAAGAAATTACATTGTAAGGTTCAAAACAGAAAATGCTCTAATAGTTTGAGTAACAACAACTTTAATTTGCATGAGAATAGTATCTGTACTATATCTTTCATTTGTGAAAATCCTGTAGTTTCGGACGTGCCACAATTTCCAGCAAGTGATAGATATTTCAACTTTCCAGAAGTCATCAAGAGAAAAGTTTAGCAGTAGTCTCTGAAGTCTAGTAGTCAAATTAGTGTTGAAGAGTTCCACACATAAATCATAAGGCAATGGCAGTATTTTTTTTTCAACCGAGCAAGCTAATGGCCAATCTCTAATAGCATGTTAGATGCTTTCTTCATTGGCGTTGCATAACAAACACTTTCGATCTGCTGACATTCCCCTTCGGTGTCTTTCTAAGTTTGTGAGAAGCTTGCCCTTGAATAAAAGCCAAATGAATGTTAGAACTCGTTGGGCAACATGGAGCTTCTAAATTGTAGGGCTGTGATAGAACCCAATATTTACATGGTTTTCTTGAGTGTTTTATGGTGTTTTGTAATACCTTTACTCTCATTTTGCATGCATTTATACCATTATTGATTATATTGATTCATGCATTGCATTGTACTTAGTTAAGGGTAAAAATGGGTCATTTATCTCATCCAAACTGTGAATGCCTTGATCTTTAATTCATT
>QFDD01003713.1:0-13084 GCA_006871305.1 Vachellia collinsii
TCAAACTTTGAGATGAAAGACATGGGTGAAGCAGAATACATACTTGGAGTTAAAATCCAAATGAATCATTCAGAAAGAATTCTCTCTCTTTCACAGGAGAAGTACATTAATAAAATTCTTGATCGATTCAATATAAAGGACTGTAATCCCATGGATAACTCGATAGCTTATGAAGTGATCTTGAGTTAAAATATGTGTCCCAAAATTGAAAAGGACAAAAAGAAAATGGAAAGAGTCCCCTATGCTAGTGTTGTTGGAAGTTTAATGTACGCAATGATGTGTACATGACCAGATATATGTTTTGCATTAGGATTGGTGAGTAGATTTCAATCCAACCCAGGAGAATGCCATTTGAAAGCAGTGAAAAGGATATTGAGGTACTTGAAGGGCACATCTCATTACGCTCTACGTTATGAAGGAAGCGATCTATGCTTAGTTGGATACTCTGATGTTAACCTAGGTTGAGATGGAGATGAGTGAAGATCAACCTCTGGCTATACCTTATTGCTAAATAATGGTGGCATATGTTGGAGTAGCAAGAAGAAAATGTGAATTGCCTTACACTCTATGGAAGTTGAATTTGTGGCATGCACTGCAGCAGTACAAGAGGCTATATGGCTAAAGAGATTCATAGAACACCTTGGATTTGGGAATGAAAGCACCAATCTGATGTTAGTACACTGTGATAACACCGCACCATAGCCTATATGAAAGACCCAAAGCACCATAGCAAAACCAAACATATAGATATCAAGTACAATTTTGTAAGGGATTATATAGGAAAGAAAGTTGTCACTGTACAACATATTTCAACCAAAATCATGGTCCCTGATCCCCTGACCAAGCCCATAGCTAAGGAAATATTTGGTAAGCATGTGAAAGCTATTGGGATGCGTAAAATGTAATATTTGAGAAACATTGTAAAATGTTTATATTTGTAATCAATGAAAACATTTCTTGGTTACTCTTATAATTTTATGTGTATGTATGCAATGTCTAGTATGTCGTACAAGCCATTGAGATTAGTTCTTTCACACAAACAACCGCCTTTGACACTAAGAAACAATGTGAAAGGATGAGACTTTTATATTCATAATTGAAAAGCTAACATGGTTAGCAAGAGGAACACAAATTATGTTGCCTCGATAAAAGTGTAGCATATCTAGATAAGATCCATATAATACAAATAAACAAATATTGGATAGAGTCATGGATGCCTGCTTCCATGATGCCTATTGCCAGATAATGAATTCTCCCATACTAACATCATAGATAGAGGTGGAGAATTCGGGTTTAGATACTAAAAGTAGCTAAACTAAAATCTTTACAGTGTTAATAAAGAAAATTAAAATGATGTACACTCTTATAATATAAGAGTAACACCGTAGCATATGATTCATACCACATGTGCTATAAGTACTGCAAATAGGAAGCAAGTGAATAAATCCCTTCTTCATTGCTGTATGAGTCTCAGAAATGGATTAACCTTTATTAAATGTCCTTTGACTTTGACATTATCATGAAGGTATACATTACTGCTTGCTACCTTGACACATGTCCTTTTTGGTCATTATAAATATGATATAAATTATTATGTTAGGAAAGCAATTGATGTATGTTAAAGTGATATGTGAACAAAAGGAAAATTACCTAAAATATGCACACCTATGCTGGTGCCTTAGACATATCCCTTATGTTATTCATTTTTGTAATTACATAAGTGCGGACACCATGCATATGAGATAAGCAGTCTAAGTTTTATACCGACTCAAGAGGGATTAGACTTGTTATATGAAATATGATGGTAAATCTAGGACATTTGAGGCAATATTATAATTCATGCTATACAAAATAAGGTTGCCTTGTGCTGGTCCTGAAAAAGGGGATTTCTAGTACAAGCACCTAAGTGACGTCATACCCATGTGGTCACGACAGTACACTTAGTATGAAGAGATAAAGAGAAAATGTCAAGATTTACAATATCTAATCCACCAAGTGTGAGTGGGAGATGTTGAAAAATGGGCTAGTCCAACCTTGGTAGAGCCAGCCCCTTAATTTGGGTAGAAAATGAAATAAATAAGATAATGGGGTAAAGTGTAACATCCACATTTTCAGTAACTGGAAACAAGGGCTAAACAACGGGCTATAGATGAATAAAAGCTCTGGAGAGATGCTAAAGGTGCCATTTTGCAAGCAAAGAAAACGTAAGGGCAAAATGGTCATTTTGAGAAAAGTCAAGGGCATCTTGGTAATTTTGACCCAAATACCACAAAATGACCCCGAGCACCAGAAGATAGAGAAAAAGTCACTAATCAATAATTGAGGCTCATATAAGGTTAAATGGACAGAAATACCCTTCGTGGGAAATTTTTATAAAAACTAATATTTTGGCTATTTAATTAGTTTTTAGCCAAATATTATTATTTAAATTATCCAGAGGCCTCATAAATATAATGTTAAAGTGACTAAAAATATTTTTTAGAGTGCCTTTATTTATAAAATTGTTTCCAGCAGACAGTTAGAACCAGTTTGCCGGAACGGCAATACGAAAGACCAAAAATTGCCCGATCAGGGTTTTCGAAAGAAAATTAATTAAGGGCATTCCAGAATGAGTTTTGAGTAAAGAAAAATACCCTCATAAGCTTATTAATTGTGGGAATTTTTTAGGGTCTAAGAGGTGATCAAAAAATTTCCAAAAAGCATTTCTGGTGGACGAAAATCAGATAAAGTAAGGGTATTTTTGGTACAAGAAGATTGTGGGGACAAGAATGAGTCACTTGTCATTATTGTATCAAAGATGATATATTAATGAGAGATATTTTGTCAAAGCAGTAGATTTTATCAGTTTAAAGTTGCTTTTGTAGTGCAAGTGGGCCCCACACTTCATTTAAACACCCAAGTGCAGAGTTTTAATCCACCAAGTCTCCCATTTCTTCCTCATTTCGTACTCAACCAGCAAGGGTGAGAGAGAAGACAGTGGAGAACAAAAGGGAAGAGAAGAGGAAGAGTCCAAGCCAAAATCCTAAGGTAAATAGTGTTTTGAGCTTGTTTTCTTCTATAGAAGCTGATTATGAGTCTTGTTCTTCCTCTTAATCGGTTTAGAATTTATGATAAAGGGTTGAGTGTATCATTTTCATTATGAAGACTTGTGAGAGAGAATGAGTTTTAGCAAGAATCACAAGCAATAAGTGTTGCAAATTAACTCTATGCATGTTTTGTTACATTCTGATGTATAGTTTGAGTTTATTTGAGTTGTTATGAAATTTTGCCATGAAACCCTTACCTCCAGCTGCAAAACAAAATTAATGATGCATTAATATGCATGTGTTTATTCTATTTGGTGATTAGAGATTGGTGTAGAAGTGGAATTATGCATGAATGTGCAAAGAGATGTTGCAAAATTCCATTTCCTCCCCGTTTTGGCAAATTTCGTGCAGCTGTGGTTCAAGGGGTAAGGAGTATGATTTTGAGTATTTTGATGCTTCCATTGAGTTTAAAATGCAAAATTGTGTAGGGTAGAAGCTCAAGCACAATTTTGGAAGCATTAGAATCACATTTGCTAAATCTAGAAGCTAAGAGCCTTAAGTGGTTTTCAATGAGATTTCATGAAGTGTTAAGGGTCATAGTGCATTAGTAATATCACAATATTGTTGTTTAGCACTCTATGATATGTGTAGGAGTACCAAGGTGGTAAGAAGAATCTCAAAATGCTAGTGGAAGCCATTTCAAGTTTAATTGGAAAGTTAAAGTTCAAGGTAGCATAAACTCTAACTTTGACATTTATATTGCATTGATTGTTGCTTGTGTTGCTTTGCCATGTATGATGTATGGTTGTAACCGTATAACATGTAAATCCTTGCTTCTGAGTATGCATGGTTGTAGCTATGCAATGATTCCTTGGCCTTGTGCAAATGTGATAGTAGGAGTAAGGTTTTGTTAATAATTTCATGGCATGTTAGTGCATATAAATGATCATGCATGTTGATGTGTTAGTTAGAGATATTTACTTCTGAGATTTCTTTGAAATCTCATTCTTTCCAATGATAAACCATAGGACAATCTCAAGATATAAGCGCAAGGAGGTGCTAGAGTAAGTGGATGGCTTTCCTTGGAGACAATGAATGTACACATGTTGTATATGCCATTTTAATGTGTATCTATGTGGCTTTTGTGCAAATTTTGAGATAAATGTAAATTAAACTCCTACAGTAAGTCATTTTTGTGTTTGATGATGTGAAATTCATGAAGAACAGGAATTGAGCATGCAAAATGGCATAAAAAGGTTCCAAAGCCCTTAATTGGGTCAAAATATGATAATTTGAGATCCAATGGTCATGAAATTTTGTATGCAAGTAGGACTCTTTATGAGCTTTCTATAGAGTCATAGATTGCTTAATTGGGATTGTGTGCCAAAAGATATGATCTTTCAAATTTCACAAAAAACTAGAAAACTTGACAGCAAAAGTTCACCCCGGTGAAGTCCAGAGTTTGCCGCGGCGAAGGTGATCGAAAAGTAAGTCTGGAAGAGTTTGCCATAGTGAACTCAAAAGTTCGCCACAATGAACATGGTCAGAGAGGAACTTTTGGTTGAGGTTCAAAAATTTCACCGTAGCGAAGCCTAAAGATGGCCGCGACGAAGCATTTTGACCATTTGAAGAGTAAAATTTCACATAGTTTAAGGAGATGTTTGAGCTTTATCTCACTCCAATGAGTATTTTTCCCCTATAAAGAATTGAATAAGCTTTGCTTAGAGACTTAAACCACTTGTTTAGGATTTTTTTAGAATTAATTATAAATTTTTAAATTTGACCAAAATTTTTAAGTTACCAAGTTAATAGTAACTATTTTGAAAAATCTTGAGAGTCACTTGGCTAACTAACTCCAGGTCATTTAATGATTCCAAGTGGTTTACTTAAGGTCTCAAATGAATAATAACGCTTAACAAGAGAGGTGTTACATAAAGAGGGGTGAAATTCCCAAAATGATTAAAAAAATTACACAAAAGAATAGGAGGGAACAATTTTCACAGTTGGTTGAATGTGCCTTTTCAAATTAAGATGGAAACTGTCATTTCTTATTATTATATATAGAGGACAGATAGTGAGAGAAAAAGGCTTCTACACATACGGAAGAAATCTACCTTCCCTTCCAGACTCTCTCTTTAATCTCTATTGTGTTATTGTTGTGAGGCATAATCATCCACTGTGTGTGTTTCGGTTCATGTGGATACCGTGAGCATCCAGTCTGTATTCACATCTCCAGGTATGCTCTAAAACCTTTAGAGGATTTAATATTCATTTTTAGAGGAATAAAAATCGACTTAAATTAAAAAATAAGAAACGTGGAAATTAGGTAAACTGCTTTGTTCTCTAATTTTTGTTCCACTATAATCTACAACTTAAAAAATATTTTAAATTCAAATAGATATCATAATCATGAGTTACACATTTGTGGAGTAATTATTTTTTCCAGGTAAGATTATACATAATAATCCAAGTAGTATATTAACCACATAAGACCTAATATTTCTTCTACTTTTCAGGCTTTTAAGTTAGTGTATTAACTTGAAATTGAAAAATGCACAACTTCACACAAATTACAACAACAACTGCCTCAATAATGAGCCGACAATATCATGATCTAAAGTGGGGATTATGGTGGTGAATAAGGTGGTCGTATTTACAGGTGGGATAAAACCGTGGGGATGAAGAGAGGAATTTAAATTCACCTTTGTCAATTTATTTCATGCAATAATATCATTATCTAAAAGTAGGGAGTTATGGCATGGGGAAAGGTGTTCGAATTTGTTTGAGATGAACAGAGAAATTTGAATTCAATATCTTCTTTTTATTTCGTACAATATATTACCCGATTTTTAATATAAGATCCAGTTGACTTTTTTAAATAAATTAAAATTTTCAATAAATGATTTAATTATAACATATATTAAGAAACACTAATGTGTATCATTGAATTATATATAAATTTATAAGTTAGGAAAGTTAATTAAAATAAAAATGATAAATATGTCAATTAATTATCTTCATTAAGTCAATTGACTCTTATAATAATGATCAGTGGTGGTATTAATTAATGGGAAAATTCACTACTATAAGCTCCCCCTATTTTGCAACTAAATGTCATTATAGTTTTCTTTTTTAAACAACACCACGAAATCCTAAACTAAACCTTCCTGACTTATAGGAAAGTTGTTAAAAGTGTAGGCTTCATTTTACATTTTAGTATTCTAAATGCGTTTAGTCAATATTTTCGTAAATATTGTAGTGTTTATTTCTTCATTTTTCTCCTCCAAACTACATATCTCATTCAATATTCCTATTTCCATGTCTGGCATTTTCACATTTAATAATTTTGTCATTTACATGTGTTAACCGTTATTGCATTAGAATTTAAATGGGTTTAACGAATTAATGAATATTGATTAGTTATGAACTCATTACGAGGAAATTTACATTTAAGCACATCAATTACAAAGTCTATTATTATATAAAATATGAAGTTATTATTAATGGTAGTGTGCTTTATATAATGCTTTCATTTTATTCATGGGGTGGCACCACTCATTATTCATTCTCATCTATAAAAATTATTTTATAATAATAGACTATCATTTTCTTTACATTCCAACTCGCCTAATTTTATGCTCCACTATCATTTTCTTTACAATTCAAGCTTATACCTTTCTCAATTTTATGACTCCCTATATCCTTCCTCCTATTTTCATGTTTTCTTATTAACCTGGTAACTACACAAAATCACTTCCTCTCTCATTTGTGTTCTATTCCCAGTGGGTGTGAATAAAAAAAGAATACCAAAACGTGAGCTGCTTATCTTTTCAAACGAAACTAGTACATTATCCGTGCCACGCACGGGATGTATGGATAACCTTACAACTATTAGTAAAAGTGAGGAACTACAATGTGATAGTTTTTTGAAAATGCAATCGTTATTTAATCACATTTGATAATATAAAATAATTTTTACAATAATATTCAGTATTTTATTTGCAAGATATCTACCATGTATTATGTTTGATCTTTTCATTTTAAATATAATTATGGTACAATATAGAACTCAATATACGTGAAAACTGCATATACAGTTAAACAAACTATATTATCATATAAACTGGTTAATTAATTTTACATTAAAATACATTAAAGTTAAAAAAGGTTATCATTGCTTGTATCTTCCACAAATTCAATGGAAGTTGCACATGCTATGATCCATTATAATTTAAATGGAATTAAAATACATAAAATTTAAAATGGAGTTATGTCCATTAAAAAAGAATTTTATTTGAGAATTTTGACGTTTTCTAAATTATAGATCCGGGCTTAAAAGTTTGAAAATTACTTTAACTTAGTAAAAAATAAATATATCTTCTTGTGATGCTTGCTTATGACCCGTATGATTTTCACTTTATTCTTCATAAATTACATTATTTATATATAGTCTTGCTATCAATTTTATTTTTATGTTGATGTATTAAATTAATTATGAATGTATGGAAACATAATATATATAGCAAATATTTCTTATTTTAAGAATATTCAAATTTTTTTATTACAAATTATTCAAACCTTTTAAATTATAAATATTTAGTTAAAAAGTTCAAGATCAATTGTTCATCCTGTTATGATACTTGATTGAGACCTGTGTGATATTTTTATTTTTATTTTGATATTAAATTAATTATGAATGTATTCAAAATATACCATATATAACAATAGGTATGAATATGTGGTTAAACATATTATAAATTGTTTTTACTAAGTGAGAAAGGAAACATATGACCCCAATAATATGCTGATTTCATTTTAAGACTGCGAGCTCATTCAGACAGTGGATCTTGCTATATAAAATTAATAATGAACCTATTCAAAATAATGAAATATATCATATAGAGCAAATATTTCATATTTTAATAAGGTTCTCAAATTTTTCATATACATACTTAAAACAGAAAGCAGAGACCAAAGCATGTGTATGCCCAAAAATGACATGGGCCAGATCAGCCCAAGGCCCAGTAAGCGAGATAGCCCTTGACGTGATCCACTAAGAGTCCTAGTAATCAACCACCTAGGGAGCACGTGGAACCACACTTGGAGCTTGTGTCCATCACTAGCTCCCCCGAACGTCATACCAAATAGTTAGGATCCAAAGATCCAATGACCACTACCCCAAGATTCTTGGGGGCCGTTGGACACAGCAAATGGGGGATTGTAACCAGTGACCAACTATTTATTTTTTGCCCTACCTTTCATTGTAAACACTTTGACCACTATGAGCACACAACATTCACTCTAACTACTCCTACTCTCCCATCATCTGCTACTAAATCTTCCTGTACTCATGCTCATCTAAGCTAATCCTATTCTTCTTTATATCATTTTCTTTCTTTGCACTGTTGGTGGCCTAAGTTTACTTTGTTTCACTTAATTTAATTCCTTACAAAAATTTTGCTCAAATAGCATGTCCCATGCTTGACACATGGGGTGTATGTGACTTTTGTTACATGTAACTCCACACTACTTATCATGAAGAATGTAACTCCCCGCTACCTCCACTACTTAAAAAGAATTTCATCCTTTTCAATTTCAACTAAAAGTTATTTTAATAATTTGTTATAAGTAGTATTTTTTGGCCAGCGTTTTTTGTCAACTTATTATAAGTAGTGTTGGAAACATTAGAAAAAGTTATATTACGTATCTACAACAATGAAAGAATAAAATAATACAATATTAGTCATTATTTAATTGGAAAAAAATAACATTGTATGATCTAACTGAAAATTGATTACAAACTAAATTTCTAGATGTTATGTCATGTAACATGAATAGGGTAAAATGATTACAAACTAATTTTTTTTAGGGAAGTTATTTTATGAAGTATGAATAGGGTAGTTAGAATGATAAAATAAACCATCTAAAAGACTCCATGTTCTCCTACTTTTTATGCAGTAAAGTGAGTCTATTATTTAAATCTTAAATTGAAATGAAAAATTGCTAACAAAATACAACAACTGCCTTCTTTTAGCAATGCTTACAAGAGACAACATCCATGGTCAATCCGCACTATATCCACAATATCAACCAAGCAAATAGATGTGGCATCCTGTATCACAATACCAAACACATGACAACACATCAACATGGCTAGTGTAGTAAACATATCAATAAAGAGAATAACATATAGTACAAATGTTAAGCAGGAATGCACCATAGGTCCAAAATGAAAGTTTACTATCATCCTCTAATCATCCACCATCAATAACTTATCAGCAACAGACATAGTTGGTTGAGGGGAAATATGTGATGGCTATTGGTCCATTACAATTCCAGAATCTGTCAACCTAAACAGAAACCATAGCATCACATAGGCAAGAGTAATTTATTAAACAAAATTAATCCTCAAATGGAATCATTAGGCATACGTCACGAGAAAATGTTCCACCTCTTGGATCACATGATTAACCAATAACTATGATGCATACATAGAGTTGGAAACCCTTCTCTTTGTTGTAAAGGCAATATGGCCCCCATTATACACATGCTTAAATTGGATCAGCATAAGAATTTTAAACAAAGATGGATAAATCATTCAAGGAGATGCAATATCATAGTTTTCATATATTTAAACTCTCTCACCCAACATAGCTGTATAATCAAAAAAGTTGGTCCATTTTCTTATCCTAGATTGAATCTTAAAATTTCATTACCAAGTCACCCCATAATGTGCATTCAAATTTAGCCATTTTGAAACATGCAAACACAGTAAAGGTCCCATAAACATATCATAAAAAGGAAATAAGTTAACCTGTCATCCACAAAATCATGCTTATTGAGAAAAAACGCATTATAGAAGTTTACTCCGTATTGCATAGCTCTATGTCAACCGTATGCTAAGGATGCCTACTCACAATGCACTCATCCCGACTCCAACTACCATCAATAATCCTTTGACATCTACAAATGGCTTACAAGTGTGGGTCAACATAACTCAAATGAAAACAAACAACAATACATCACCCAATTACCATAACAATCTTACCAAATAAGAAACAGTCATTGAACTTTGTGGATAAAATCTAAGAGAAAGAAAGGAATGAAAATCCAAAATTTATAAATGCACCCATCATCAGGGAAAGGACGACCCAAGGTAGAGAACATAAAGTTTGTCCTATAAGGGTGACTTGTGTCCTATAAGAGCCAGTAATAGGTGAAACATAAAAGTAGGAAATAACATATTTCATGCCATTCCTTATGGCATGGAATAAAAGCACTCTTAATGGTATCATGTATACTATCACCCTCAAAAATCAAAGCAGTAATTAACACTTAACAAAGAAGAATAAATTGAAGGAAATCAATAACGATTCCTTACATCCCCATCCAACAATAACATATCAATTGATGAAATCACCTCATGTTAATATCGACCGAGCATTGTCCACATTCAAACAAAGCGATCCTTTATCCTCCAATTTTGCCTACTCGGGTTGATAGCATGAATAAGGTCAAATGAAATCTCCATGCCTTAACTACACACTCCCACCAAAACCACCAAACTAAGGAGCATAGCATGTGTTAGAATAGTATTTGACCAAGAGGGCGGTGAATTGGTAGACCCTTTTTTTAAAAAAAATAAATTAATGCAAAGCAAGTTCAGAACTAAAGAGTTTGAGTAGAGAGATTGACATAGGATTTATATAGGTTCAGTCCTCCTGACCTATGTCTAGTCCTCAGGTCCCCTCTAAGCTTTTGCGAATCCAGTAAGAACAATATCACTAGCTTTTCAAGCCTTTGCAAATTGGAGAAAGAATTCTCCCCCTCACAATTTCAACAAAATAGTGGAATACTCTTCCCTTTTTCTCAGTAAACTAGACAACCCTCTCAAGATTCTTAAACCTTGAATAAAGAAATTCTATCAACTAAATTGAATGCTAAACACTGAAGCATTAATGATGGTGAGAGTAGAATAGAGGAAGAATGTGAGAGAATAATTAGTGCAGTTTTGTAGGTAGGTGCTCTCTCACTTCCCTTCTTGAATGCTCTTTTATTTATATATGAGAAGCAATAAATGTTCATTAGAAAGAACTTCATTTTTGTTACTCTCAACTTCATTATTCAATGTTGTGCACTGAATGCTTCTGACATATAGTATGGCTATGATCAGAGATTTTGGTCCATTGAGTGCACGCTGGTGAAGCAATTAGATGACCCATGCCTTGTTGCTAAGGAAGAAGAAGTGTTTATGAGTATAGAAAGGATTCAAATAAATGAAGTATGAAAGAGGAAAGGTTACTAATAAAGTTAACATTATGACAAATTGGAACAGTGTCAGTAAAAGTGAATGCTCGAGTATGGCTCTCAATACTCAAGTGTTGTTCGCAAAGCAACACAACATTTTCTCATTGTTTTGCAAAGTACTCGAGTTATAGTGAAGATACTTGAGTGTTCACAACACTTGTAAGGTATACTCGAGTTTTGAAAGAAGTATTGTTATAAAATACATGAACACTTTTATTGTTACTCAAGTGTTGAGGATAAAATGAAAGAGTGTTATTAATTGTCGAGTTTTAATAGTAACACTCGAGTGTTTGTAAAGCATTTTGTTGATAGCACTTTCAATAATTCTCAAGTATGCACAAAAGGGTCGTCATTGATCAAGCATTGGAAGTGGTACTTGAGTTTTAATGAGTTTTTCTCAAGGGAACTGCTTACTTTACACTAGATACTCGAGTTTTGTGACCCAATACTCGAGTATTGTAAGTTCATGAAGCATTAGAGCAAGCAATTCCTTTGATCCTCAAGTATTCTTTGGAATATTGAGTTTAGAAAGAAGTTTTGATCTTAATACTCAAGTATTGTTGCATAAAGCTTGATATTATCAATACTCTTATGAGTACTCGAGTCTCTGTGAAAGTGTTAAAGTTCAAAAATGATTTTAACAGCTTGATGCTCGAGTATTGTTATGTAGTACTTGAGTATTACCAATACTTTCATGAATACTCGAGTGTTCTTGAAAGTGTTAAGTATTTAAGCTAATTTTGCTCCACGATACTCGAGTATTGAGATTTAGTTAACCCAAATGGCATATGACCAACCACTCATAAGGTCCAAATTTAGTTTGAAAAGTAGTTTTCTATTCATCCCCTTCTTTCATCCTAATTTGATTATACCCACTTTTCAAATCAATTTTGGTGAATAAGCAAGAACAATGTAACTCATCCAGCATGTCATCTAGTATAGGAATGAGATACCTATACTTTACTATAATGTTGTTGATTGCTCTACAATCAACACACATGCATCACATACCATCTTTCTTAGGTACTAAGAGTACAGGGACGACACAAGGACTAAGACTTTCCCACACAAATCCTTTATGTAAAAGATCATCATTTTGATGAGTCCTTTGTCGCTATGGGCCCTCAAAAGTTGTATAAATTCCGGATGGGAATGCACTATAGTGGTGCAATCCTGGTCGTGTTCACTTCGAGGAGCCTAATTGGTCTTATGTAATCTAAGTGACGAAACCATGTGTAAAGATAAAAATTGGGGGTTGTGCATTTGATGAAATTGCAGGAAATAGGATTAAGTTCTTTTTGGGATTTTCAAGTTGTAGAAAGATACAAATCATAGAAACAATAAAATGGATAGATTGAAAACTCAATAAAAGGAATTGCCCTTTGGAGTATTGATTAAACCTTCATCACTTCCAAAAGTATAGGGAGACTTGCTTTAAAACCAAATCCTAATTAGTTTAGAAAACCTTCCAAACTTAAGTGAGGGTAGTTGTCAATGAGACCTTTAAACCCAAAAGCTCACAACAACTTCAATCACCTTCAAATTAGCTCTTGGTTGAGATTGTTATGATGGTATCAACAAATCGAACACAATAACCTATTGTGCTAACAGAGTATCTCATTTAATCAAACCGAACATTGATTGAACCCAACCAAATTCACAAGACCAAATAAAACATCCTCATTACAAAACAAATACCAAGAACAAATCTCATGATCCAATCCACATTACAAAACCAGAAATTCTAACTA
>QFDD01003714.1:0-21319 GCA_006871305.1 Vachellia collinsii
AAATGAGTTTATTTGAAATATAGGCCGCCTAGTTTTTAACAACCGTAGAATTGTTAGAGTTATGCTATTCTAAAATATTTTTTTTAAAAAAAATGATTTAATTATCTTCAGCCAAATATATATTTTTATTGTCAGTTTGATAAGTAGAGTAGAAGTTATCGCAAAAAAAAAAAAAAAAAAAAAAGAGAGGTAGAATAGAAGGTTTTTTTGCCCGTAATTAGTAAAAGTTGTTACTTTTTAAATTGTTGTTATCATTAATATTTAACAAAAAAATTTATTGAAATTAATTATCTTAGTCTTAGCTGTTGTTTCATTTCGTAAGTGAAAGTTATTATTTATTAAACCATCATTGTCATTTTATTTTCAAATTAAGGGATTTAGATAATTTTGCAAAAAAAAGATTAATCTCACACTATTCTCTAAGACTTCATAATAATTAGACCATATTGAAATCCTGATTTGAGATTCACACATTTTGACGGGATTTTTCTTTCATTCTCCCTTTTTATTCAATAAATTTCAATGTTATTTTATTTTTATTTTGTTAAAAAGTAAATATAAATATTCTTCTGAATTGCTAATTAATCCATTATGATCTCACTTTTTAAATATTATGCTATCGTTTATTGCAATACTGTGGTCTAAATTATACTATTTTGGATTAAATAAATTTGATTTTTCCCTAAAAACATATTTAAATTGTGTTAATTAATAGATAATAGTTTTTGTGCAAATACAGATAAGACATTAACAAATAAATATCAAGTTTAATTACCAGTTTACTCAACCTTAATATTTTTTTTAATATTCAAAATAGTAATGCCAATCGATGATCGATCTTTCCTAAATTGGAATTATAATTACTAGGAAAGTAGGTATTTAATGTCATGTGTGGTCATCTTCCCTGCTGAGCGATAAAATCTGAATCTTCACTGTACAAATTGGCCCATTATCAGAAAGGATGGTGCAGTCATATAGAGATAGGAGAAATACTTACATACTCCCAGAGTGTCACGTCATCCATGCTCTGTCCAATGAGAATGTTCTAAGTGTCCTATATTACAGATCTCATATCCCATAAATTTCTCTTAATTATTCCTCTTTTTCCATAATAAATATCTATTGTAATGGGTTATGAAAAAATGAAAATAATTAGAAGAAATTTATAAGATATGAGATCACAATAGATGACACTTGGAATATTTTTATTGGGCAGAGCATGAATGACGTAGCACTCCAAGGGTATGTAAGTATTTCTCAATAAATAGTACTGCAAAATATTCAAAATTTTCATTACTTCAACCATATATTTGCATTGCATTTTTTTTTTATAGTTCCATGGTTTTACCGTTAGACAGGCTCTTTAATTTCTTCATATTCTTTGCCTTTTGTTACCACAATTTAATTAATTATAGCCTTCTAACCCAATAATAGTGTTGGTAATGTGAGTCAAGCGGTGCAGCTTGGAATAACTCGCACTTTTGCATATTAGCCTTGAACTTGCCAGGGCCCCTCATTTTTGGACGGCTCAACCGGTATTACCAGTTATACACAATGGTATTAAACACCTTTTTAAATCTTTTTTAAATATGATGTTGCTAATTCGACCATGAACAAACCAAGAATGGCACAAAAAAAAAAAAGGTCCTATTTCCAACCATGCTTATGAAGGCTCTCAATTTCACAGACTCTCACAATTTGGCACCTTTTCTACTCTTCATGATGAAGTCAGCCAACCATGACATTACCAAATTATTCTCAACATATTATTCTTTCATTGTACATTCTATGCTTTGTAGTCGGTAACAAGATAATTTTTTTTAATAAAATAAAAAATTGTGATTTATTTTTAATATATTACATTTATGGAGGGCTTACATTTCTAACTTTGCAAAAGACAATATTTAACTTAGCTTTCCCAATATTACATTTAAATCCAATCATTTTTTTAGTTACTTCTCAGTTCTATTTCTATGAATAGCGGGAGTTTGGGAGCATTTTTTAATCAATTTTTCTGTTTACAAGACATAACTACTCTCATATATTCATTTATGCCACAAAATCAATTTTGAACCGCTTATCCAAACACATGTTTGTCGCAAGCGAACGCACGCACATATACATGAATCTTATTAGTGTGTTGATGGTTTCAAACATCTAGTTTGCGCAGAAATTACTATAAAGTCTTATGCAAAAGAATTAATATTAGAAAAATCCCAAGAAGTTGTCAATACGAATAACTTTTGCATGGGACTTTATAGTAATTCTCCCAATATGAAACCTTCTTTATCACTTTTGGACAAACATGGTTTGGTGAACGCCATCCCAAAAACACTACATTTATACCTCATCCATGAAATCCCAACTTGAGGGATGTATCAAAATCCTTAGATTGCTGTTGAGGAGTATCATCAGGTGAGCTGGACAAAATCATTGAGTCAGATGATTGCCCTTGTTCATGTATTCCCTGAAAATAAACACAAACATTCTTATTTTTATAATTTAAATTAATAACCCGCCCCATCCAATCGTTTGCAATAAAAAACAGAATTAACAAATTATTAAGAGGGATATTGAAAATCTAGTTATCACTTGTTTTAATCTACTGTTCTCTTCCACCAGTTGCTTTTCCTGAATGCAATAGTAAAATTTGAGGAAGAGATCAAGGTAATAGATATATACCACACACACACACACTCTACCAAGCATGCTTATAATAACAGATAATTTAAGATATATATCCCCAGAATCCGTTAATTTAGTTAATTTTTTTTCCCAAATCAAAGATTTTAATTAAGACGAGATACACAAGTTATTATTGTCCTGCAAGGCTTGTCCTTTTAAAACCTCTAATATATACCTAATTAATTATGAGAATATTTTATAAATCATTTATATTTTAGAATTAGCTAGAATTAGGCTAGTGTTCTCTACATTCATATTAAATGCAACTTGGAATGTTCTTAATGTACATTTGAAAGCTGTTTAGGCACAACAAGTGTTTCATATGTTACTTATATTTGTGTTTGACTATATGCCTTCTTAAGTATAAAAGAGATGTTGGAGAAAGGGCCAAGTGATACTTGATAAAACAGAAGATGCCAGGTCAGAGATTCAACTGATAAAAAATTGTTATATTGGATATGATAGAGGAAGAACAAGATCTTTTCAAGCTTATTAGAAAACTTAAAACTTGGTGCAAATTAAGTTTACTTTCTAAGCCTCAACTGTGAGGTTGTTGGGGGTATGTATTCTAGAGGTTCAAAGCTAGGACTGGAAAACAAAGTAGTTATAGTCTTTTTAGTACCAAGTGGGCCAATGGACCATGTATAAGATATTAATCTGATAAGAACAGATACTGCACTTGACCTTAACCAAAGGCCGAGAAAGGAATAGAAAACCAAATCCTAAATATCTATATCCTACCTCATCACAGATCGTTTTTCGTTTGTTTTGCTTTGGGCAAAGAGAATCAAAAAGCAAGAGCAAGTTTTTAACAACAGTTACTTTAGCCATCTTTACTATCATTATGACATTGAAACCTAGCTAAAAGGAGATTTGTGATTTTTTTTTGGAGTGAGAATATATGCGTATATATTTGTATATGAAGGTAATGAAAGAGTCAAAGGAATGGAAGTTTTGAATTTGATCTGAGAGTTCAAGATGCAACAGAAGACTAGATCAGAAACAATTAAATAATACCCTTAACTTGTTCAATGCATCATATTACACATATATGAACACGTACAAGAGACTTGTGATGCAGAAGTAAGTTCTTTAGAGTGAGCTTTTTATGCCAAACCACAGAACAATATTGGTAGCAAGAACAAGAAAACCAGAAGCAGCAACAAAAAGCAACGACACCAGCTAAGGTCTATTTGAGAAAAACGGAAATTCACGTGTGTTCAGGTAGGGCACATGAAAAGGATATATGCAAGTCTCAACAACAACATTCAAGCCGAAGCCAAGGCCACATAAGATTTCCCCCCCTTTTTTTGACCAGCAAGGCTACTTAAGATACTTGAAGAGGAAGAGTTTTTTGTGGTATGAGTCATGCTTTTCCTCGAACAACTGTACATAAATCTAGCTTATATACATGAAATGTATAATAAACACATGCATGAATTATGAATCCCATTACTCACTCTTTATATCTAATGCTGATCTTCATGACACACCCTAACTAAAGCGCTGTTGAAAAATGAAAAGGTCAGTTGAAACTCTTGACATATCTTTGGGATAGCTTTTGCTCAGGCTGACTAATTTTGAGGTAAAAGTAACTTGAAAGTTGAAACAACTTTTTATCTCTTTTGGCTTTTAACCTTCTTTTTTTTAAGATTTGAATATTTTAAAATTGACTTTTCAATATGTCATTCAAACAAATTTACATCCATTTGATTTTTAACAAAAGTCTATTTAGACATAAATCACATTCACTTGTTGAATTTTACCGCAACTTCAATTTGTAAAGTTGGTACGGATAAAAGACACTTTTAGCAATCTTAAGCCAAACAAACCCAAAGTTGTTCAAAGTAGGATCTAGAATTTTCTTGCCTTATTTTCATCCTCATCATTTGAGTTCCTTCAATACTAACTCTATAATCTCTTTTTATAAATACTTTGTCATTACAAGAGGAACAACATGCTAGACAGGAGGGGGGGAGAAGGTGACTTACTTTTAACATAAAAGCTATATGCAAAATGATGTTACTCCACATGTCATGGAGAGAATTGAGAAGGGAGAAAATACCAATAGAACATGGAATCAATTTTGATATGATGAAGGCATATTAAAGCGCGTTGAACAAGACTGGTGGAATGCATGGGAATAGTTGGAACAAATATGGATGTCTACAATAGTTAAGGAGAAGAGAATCAAGAGCGAATTCAGAAAGGAATTATACGAGTAAGAAGAGTTGATAATCAGAAACAAAGTTCCATATGGAAGAATGATTTTTCAAATTGATTGGTGACAAGAAGATAAAATATTGAGGAAAACACTGAAATGAATCCCGATCCTGATGATGAAGCATTCGAGCATTGTCGAGTCTAGTTTGTGATAGTGTAGCATTAAGTTATTCTATCCAACAACCAATGCAACGTTTTTTTTAGAAGGAATCGTCGTTGGTTGAAGAAATCAAGGAAAGAATTCAAAGGCGAATGTTAGAACATAGGCCCGTAATCTTATTTGTAGACTTAAGCCAATTAGTACCACTTAGTATTATTTTCCTATACATGTGTATGGATTAGATTGTACACATATGCAACATATAATACACACACGTTTTGGTTACCCTAATTATTCAGCAAACACCTTTCCCTATTTTCCCAAGACTTATTGTTTCAGCCCTTGAGCCAGACAACTTTTATGAAGCTAGATAGAAGAAATTATCTGTCTGGTAGTCCGTTGTCTTACCACTAATTCATGGAAATGGGTTGGAGTCTCACATTCTTGGAACCACCACACCTCCTTCTCGCACAGTTGCAGATAGAGAAGGAACTAAGCTGAATCTGGCCTATGAAGAGTGGTTTTCAACAACAACTCCTAGTTGGATGGCTCTGAATACATTGTCCCAGGAGATCGGAGCTCAGCTTCTCCATTGCCAGAGAGCATATGATCTTTGGTTTGGCGCCCGTGAGCTGACATGTGCATCGTTGAAGTCTCAGATATTGGTGTTTAAGGCAGAACTCCATAGCATGCTTAAGAATGGTCTTAAGATGGAGGAATGTCTAGTGAAGATAAAGAGCATCTCAAACTAGCTAGCTCTCGCCGGAGCCCTTGTTTCAACATAGGACCTCATTCTCAAAACTCTGAGTGAACTTGATGCTAAATATGATGTTGTCGTTGTAAAACTTATTGAGTAACCAAATCTCACATGGGTTGCTACTCAATCAACCTTACTGACTTTTGAAAGTCACCTTGAGTAGCTCAATCATTTTTCTAATCTCACTGTTCAACCTTCTACTAACATTGCACATATGGAACACTTTGATTCTCATCACTGAATGTGGTTCTTCCAAACTCTCTAACTAGCGTCCATCACGTGGTAGTTCTTACGGTTGTTGTGGTGGACCTCATGGTGGTCATTGAGAAGGCTATCGTGGTGGTGGCCGTCCTTTCTGCCATTTGTGTGAAAGATTTGGCCATTTTGTTAGAGATTGTTATCATTGCTTTGATAATAAATTTTCAACGTCCCTTTACTTTTGGCAGTAACTCTAAAGGTTATGTATCCTCATATACTGATGGTTATGGCAATTTTTCACCACAGGCGATGTATGCTAGCTCTCATAGTGTTGCTGATCCATCCTGGTATATGGATAGTGGAGCAAACTCACTATGTTGCTGATCCATTCTGATTGAATTGACCTTCACATATGACTCCTAATCTATATTAACTCGCAAAACACAGTCCAACCGGTATGACCTATTTTTCCACTTGCATTGGTTAGAAGACTAAAATTCTTTAAGTACTAGATAAATGTAATGTGAAGGTCAATTTTAGTTCAAACTCAATATGTGAAGCTTGTTAATATGGGAAATCTAAACTTCTACCTTTTTCCTAAATCTGTCTCTCATGCTTCTTCTTCTTTAGTTTTGATTCATACTGATCTTTGGGGACCTTTGCCAATTTAATCTATTAATGGTTATCATTTATACATTCACTTTATTAATGATTTCAATAGACATACCTGGGTTTATCCCTTGAAACATGAGGGTGAGGCTGTGAATGCCTTCGAACATTTTAAGACACAAGTTGAGAATCATTTTAATGTCAAAATCAAGGCTATACAATGTAATAATGGATTTGAGTATAAACCTTTTATTCCTATTACACAAGCTGCAGATGTTGAAACGATACACATGTCCCTATACTTCACCTCAGAATGGCAAAGCATAGCATAAAACAGAGGCATATTGTTGAAATGTGTTTGACTCTTCTAGCTGAAGCTCATCTACCTCTTACCTATCGGGTTGAATCTTTTTAAGCTGATTTTTTCTTAATAAATCTCCATCCAAAGGCCAATTCTTAATGGTGCAGCTCCTTTGTTTAAATTACACAACTCAAAACTAGACTGCAAGTCTCTACAGTCATTTGGGTGTGTTTGTTACCCATGTTTAAACCTATACAATTCATAAAAAATTCAATTTCATAATTAGAAGTGCATTTATCTTGGACCAGCTGCACAACAAACGGGTTTCCAATGTCTCAGCCCAACAGGGAAAATTTACATATCTAGATATGTGGTTTTTGACTCCTCAATTTTTTTCTGGCTCGACTAGCTTCTTAAATAAAAAATCAGGCCCCGAAAGCAAAGCTCAAGCAATTCTCTCGTCCTGAGAGCGGGTTGGGGTCTCTCCCAAAACTATAGGAATTTCCTTTGCCTGTCTTAGGTGAGTTAGCCCCAGTGCTGGTTTTTTTGCTCTTTCTCAATCGTAATAGTTTTTGTCTACTACAAGTAGTTAGGAAGCTGAAGGAGTAAAGAGGAACGTGGTTTTAATGGACGGCATGAAGTTCAAAATGCAGTGGAAGGGAGGAACATCAGACAGTGATGACGATAGGTTTTTGATGGGAAGGGTCATATCAACTGCTAAAGTAGGAATTGGAGCTGTGAAAGAGCATGTATTTGCAGCTTGGAAGCCAAAAGGGAAGTTAGAAATAAATATTCTGGGGTTTAACTTAATCTCATTCACCTATGGAACTGTGGAGGAGGCTAGAAGGGTGCTGGAAGGGAACCCGTGGGTGGTGAGGAATCATATGTTAAGAATGGAAAAAAGGAAGCCTTATTTGAGTGATAGTGAGGTGCAGATTAATAAGTACATGTTCTGGGTACAGTTCCACGACATACCATCGGAGGGAAAGATGCTGGTAAATATAAGAAACATGGCAAGCATGATAGGAAGGGTGGTTGACGTTAAAGACCCAATGGACCCAAGGTTTCGTGGAAGGAGCTTTGCTCGAGCAAGAGTAGAGATGGAAGTTAATAGAACTCTTATACCCATTTTCAGATGTCCTAGGCCAAACAAGCTATCGGAGGCAAGAGTTAAGGTTAAATATGAAAAGTTGGCAAAGTTCTGTTTTATTTGTGGGAAGCTAGGACATGATGATCGAAGCTGCGACATTGAGGAAGACGATGACCAAGCTGATGGGCAAAGAAGAAATTTTGATTATAACATGTGTGCCCAGCCGGTGAGGATGAACATGGTGGAATTAGGCAACCGGGATTTCCATAGAATGTCAAATCAAGGGAGCAGGTATAGTGGACGCGGAAAAATGAAAATTTGCATGGGAACTTGAGAACTGCAATTGATTGGAGGGCTCAAGACCACATGTCATCAGAAGTTAATGTTGAGGAGGAGGGAGGTAATAATGAGCTAGAAGTAGCATTTAATGCTAGTGAAATGCACGGTGGACAAAGGAAACAAGTGGTATGGGATTATAGGGACCCACAGGAGAAACAAAGAATGGAAAAAGGAAAGGAAATAATTGCAAGTGGGCCAACGGAAGGACTAACTCCAAGCCCATTAGGATCCATGCAAGAAACCCAAGCCTCTAATTGGAGCAGCCCAGGTAGTATAAGGATATTGGAAAAAGGGGAGTCTTCACAAAATACCCATCTAAAGGGTCTGGCAGCAGACGGTCCAAAACGAAACAGCGAAGAACAAGCACTGGCATGCGTGAATAACGTGAAAGATGTAGAACTCTTAGCTGACCGTGTGGATAGAGTAAATCTGAAGTGAAATGCCGAAGGAAACTGGTGCTCTCTTATGGGCAAAAGAAGAAAGGTTCATGAACAAGACTCACCGAGGTTTTCTAGCAAACGGTGAGCAGTAGAGGAGGTACTAGAAAAAATGGAAAAGGTTGGAAGATTCAGCTTTGCAACAATTGATGAAATACAAGGGGGCGGTCAGGGGCTGAGGACCAAGTTATCAGAGGAAGAAATACGAATAGAAATAGAAGAGAATATAACCTTTGTGGTTGGACAACCTGTGGAAAAAGTACGAAAATTACGATTTAGGAAAAATAAGACTGAAAGGTCTCTATTTGTACTGCAACAGGAAGGGAGAGGCGTGGTGGCTGGCCGATAACAGCCACCCAGTCACCATGAGTTGCTTAGGGTGGAACTATCAGGGATTGGGAACCACCCTGACAGTTTGAAATCTCCGGTTCCAATGCAGGAAGTTAAAAGCCGCTATTGTGTTCCTCTCGGAAACTAAAATGAAAAAGGAGAGAGTTGAAAGAGTTAGAAGGAAAGTGGGATATGATTATGGTCAGTACTTTGAACCAGTAAGTAGGTCGGGGGGTTTGGCTTTATGGTGGAAGGAGGGAGTGCAGATGGAGATTAGAGTAATATCACGATTTATTATTCATGTGGATAATATTGTTATAGATGGTATGCAATGTGGTTCAATATCCTTTATGTATGGGCCTCAGGATTATAGGCAAAAATTAACATGGTGGGACCAACTGGAAAGATTACAACCGAATCATTACACTCCCTGGGCAGTCTTGGGGGACTTCAATGACTTGCTTTATAATTCTGATAAAGAAGGGGGGCAAGAAAGATCTTAGAGAAACCTCCAGAGATTTAGAACCTTTATGAGCAATTGCGAGATGATGGAGGTTGAGACAAAAGGATGTAGGTTCACATGAGAAATAATAGGGAGGGGGAAGAATTGATCAAGGAAAGGCTGGACAGAGTTGTTAACTGCAGATGGAGAGTACAATTCCTTAAAGGGCAAGGACTTGTGCTTGAGGACATAGGGTCAGACCACTGCTCGATCTGGCTGGAGCTTGAGCACAGTGAGATTAAATCTCCTCAGTTGTTTAGATTTGATCAACGGTGGCTAAGTCACTCGGAGTTGATGAATATCATTAAGGCAAACTGGAAGGGGCCAGAGGATAGTAGTACGGTGGAAGAGCTGGTTACTAATATGGAAAACATGAGCCATCATTTACCTAGATGGAGCAAGAAAGAGTTTGGAAACAATGCAGTAAGAATCAGAGTTTTGATGTCAAAACTAAGGGCCTGCCTAGATATGGAATGGAGTGAGTCCAATGCTTTTGAAATTACAGATCTGAAGAGAGGAATTAATGAGCTTTGGGAAGAAGAGGTATTATATTGGGCCCAGAAGTCTCGCCTTCAATGGCTAAAATGTGGTGACAAAAATTCCAAATTTTTCCACTTAACTACTATTAAGAGGAGGTGCCGCAATAAAATAGCCAGATTAAAGAATGAGCAGGATGAGTGGATTGAGGAAGAGGCACTTATAGGAAAATGCTTCTC
The DNA here is from genome assembly GCA_006871305.1 of Vachellia collinsii. Lineage (NCBI taxonomy): Eukaryota > Viridiplantae > Streptophyta > Magnoliopsida > Fabales > Fabaceae > Vachellia > Vachellia collinsii. The sequence goes on from QFDD01003714.1 coordinate 10,288, forward strand.
AGATTTCTATGAATAACTGTTTTCAAAGTCCCTTGATAAAGAATTTGATGATACTCTGAGTTGCTTGCAGGAATTGGTCTCTCAGGAGGATAATCTTCAGATGATGCAGGAGGTTACAGATGATGAAGTAAGGAGTGCAGTTTTTGAACTCAGAGGATCAAAAGCCCCAGGACCTAAAGGTTATACGGGTCACTTCTATCAAAAGGCATGGGATACAATTGGAGGCCAGGTTTGCACTCTTATCTGAAAATTTTTCAAGGAAGGATTTCAGCTAGATGTAATTAATAAGACTGATTTAGTTTTAATTCCTACGATTGAATGTCCTGAGTATGTGGGTGATTTCAGACCTATCAGCTTATGTAACTTTGTTTACAAAATTTTTTCCAAAGTCATTTCGAATAGGTTGAAACCTATCCTGGGAAAAATCATTTCTGAAAATCAAAGAGCTTTTGTCTTGGGAAGACTCATTCAGGATAATATCATCATTGTCCATGAAGCATTTCATCATATGAAGATGAAGAGAACGGGAATTAGTGAGGTGGCCTTGAAGTTAGATATGAATAAAGCTTATGATAGAATTGAATGGATTTCTTGCGAGCTGTTTTGGTCAAGATGTGGTTTTGTCATGAGTGGGTTGAAAGAGTTTTTTGGTGCCTATGTTCAGTATCATTTTCAGTTATGCTCTTAGGGAAAAGAGTGTTAGAGGTGACCCCTTTGAGAGGCCTACGATAGGGGGACCCTTTATCCCCTTACCTCTTTATCATTGTAAGCAATGTTTTATCTAGAATGATCGAGCAAGCTGAGAGTGATAGACTAATTAAGGGGATATGAATAGCAAATTGAAGCCCATCTCTAACTCATAGCTTCTTTGCTGATGATTCTGTGTTATTTTTACAAGCTAATATTGATGCTTGCAGAACTTTGAAGGACATATTTCATAAATACTGTAAATGCTCAGGGCAATTAATTAATGTCACCAAGTCATGCCTATATTTCTCAAACAACACCCCTGAATTAACACGTGAGGAAATTGGTCACGTCTTTCACATCCACACAGCAGATGTTCCTGGAAACTATCTTGGGTTGCCAATCATGTGCGGAAGATCAAAGGCCCAAGTCCTTAATTTTGTGTTGGATAGACTAAAGAGAAGAGTACAAGGGTGGCAACACAAAATCCTCTCTGAAGTAGGGCGTGAGGTATTACTTAATGCTGTCGCTAATTCTATCTCAGTTTATCCTATGACCTGCTTTTTGTTTCGAAAGAATGTGTTGAAAAGAATTGACCAAATCATTTCGGGGTTTTGGTGGAAAAGCTCTGAAGAAACAAGGAAAATTCATTGGGTAGCTAGAGATAAATTAAAAGCTGCAAAAGTAGATGGGGGTCTAGGATTCAAAGATTTTGAAGCCTTTAACTTAGCTTTGTTGGCAAAAATGGGCTGGCGTATCTTGCAGGAACCTGAACAATTGTGGGTAAAAATCCTCAAAGCGAGATATTTTCCCAAGGTGGGCTTTCTGGATGCAAAAAAAGGAAATCTAGCTTCCTGGATCTGGTCTAGCATATTGGAGGGAAGACGGGTGCTGATGGGCAACATGATAGCCAGTATCGGTGATGGAAAAAATACAAAGATATGGAATGACCCATGGCTTGATGAGTTACTTGGTAAGAAAATAATATCCCCCTGCCCTCATGAGTCTCTTAGTGATATGAATGTAGAGGAATTGCGCTCTGAACATGGTTAGAATATTAGTTTGATTGAAGGGTGGTTAGAAGAGTTTGAAAAAAGGGCTATCATGAATACTATCCCAGCCATGAGTAACAGACCTGACAGATGGGTCTGGACTGGTGGTAAAAGGGGTAGATATGTTGTGAAAGAGGGGTACCGGGTAGCTAAAATAATTGTAAATGAGAACTATCAGAATCAGTCAAGTACTTCATATAAAAACTCTTAGAGTGTATGGAAGCAAATATGGAAAATCAAAGTGCCACATAAAGTTAGGATTTTCATTTGGAGAATCTTGTCAAATGCATTACCAACGTTTGAAAATCTATAAAAAAGACGTATATGTGCAGCTGATGTATGCTTAATATGCAAAGAAAAAACAGAATCTCTCCAGCATTTATTTTATTTATGCCCCTGGGCTCAGAGCACATGGTTTGGTAGCCAATTCTCTTTCATTTTTGGTGGAGAAAATGAAGTAGATATTCATCACTGGTTGTACTATTGTTTTACCATGCTAAATTTGTCAGATTGGCAGAAGGCTTTGATAACAATGATAATGTGGCAGATTTGGAAAGGAAGAAACAAATGCATTTATGAAAGACATGAACCTGACCCAATTTTTGCATTTTCTCAGGCAGGAATTCTGTTGAAAGAGTTCTAGGAAGCACGTGGCTGGATGAAGCAAGAGGAAGTGCTGGGCCAGAGCAAAGATGCGGACCACAGATCTAAGAAAGGATGGAGTAAACCTGTAGGGAATCAACTGAAAATAAACATTGACTGTGCGTATAGAGAGGATGATGGGATGGCTGCAATAGGCTTTGTAGTTAGAGACTCTAATGGTTGGCTACTGGATGGAGGTACTCAAGTGATCCAAGCAGGCTCGGTTCTGTTCGGAGAAGGAGTAGCGTTGCACCTAGCATTGGAGTATGCAATGGAAAATCAGCTTGAGGAGGTGTGTTTTGAAAGTGATAGCCAGGTTCTGATGAATTGTATTAACGATGATTGTTCACCTCCTAAATGGAGGTGTGAGACACTATTTGAAAATATCCTTTTGGCAAGGAATTATGGACGGAGTCATTGCTTTAGATGGATTCCTAGGGAAGCTAATTTGGTAGCTGATTGGGTTGTCAAAGCTTCACTTGATGGGTCGTGCCCTTCTGATTGGCTTACAAGACCCCCACAACCCCTTTCTAGTCTATTATCGAAAGATTTGAAGACTGATGCATTGGACCAAGGTGATTATTTTGATTTGTATTGTTTTCCTTTTTCCTTTTTGGTTTGTTGTTTATTTCCTTTTCTACTGTAAGATACTCGTGCAGTCTTTGGATTGAAGCAATGCATCTCTTTATTGGCAAAAAAAAAAAATAATAAATAAAAGATCAGGCCCAAATGAAGATCAGTGTATTGTTCCTTTTCCCATGCAGATCATGGACTCGGTATGATGAAAATGACACTCTTGACCTAGTAAATTCAACAATTGAAGCTGTTACTCCCATGTTGACATGACTATTCACCAAGCCTTACAAAATACATCACCTTCAACTCATGATTCGGCCCAATGGAATGATCATTTATCCTCTTCTAGCATACTAAGTCCACCACCACACAATGAAGACCTAACCAATATCAATCAAATGACTACACGGGCTAAGGCAGGGTTGTTTAAGACCAAGAATCCTTTCGTAGGCCTCTTGGAAACAAAAACCCCCTATCTATGTCTCATGCAACAGAACCTTGCAGCATTCCTAAAGCTCTCATTTCCCCACATTGGAGATGAGACATGATGAATGAATTTCATGCCTTGCAAATAACCAAACATGAAGTTCGCAAAACCTAATGGATTGCAAATGGGTTTTCAAAATAAAATTGACAGTAAATGGTTCAATCCTAAAACCGAAAGCACGATTTGTCAATAAGGGATTCCAACAAGCACCAGGTATCGATTATGGCGAAACTTTCAATCCTGTTATGAAACCCACAACTATTCGAGTTTTCCTTACTTTTGCTTTTACCTTCAAGTGGGAAATTCAGCAACTCAATGTTTACAACGCTTTCCTCAATGGGTTTCTTTATGAAGATGTATATATGATGCAACCTAAGGGGTTTCGTGACCCTAAACAACCCAATCATGTGTGCAAATTGATCAAAGTTCTCTATGGTTTAAAACAGGCTCCTAGGGCCTTGTTCGAATGGCTACATCCTACTCTAATCAAATGAGGGTTAAAAAATGCATGGAGTGACAATTTGTTTCGTCTTAGAAAGAAAAATATAATGGTGTTTATCTAAAAGGAACTTATTGTTGTGGTTTACACATTAAACCTTTCATATCTCTTTTGCTAACAACTTTTACTGATGCAGATCAGGCTATCAACATCAATGATTGAAAATCAATCGAAGGCATCTGTGTTTATCCTGGTGACACTTTGGTATCCTAGGCATCATAGAGGCAACTAGTTGTATCTCCTTCCAGTGTAGAGTTGGAGTATTGTGCTTTAGCTGATTGAGTTATTGAGCACCCTATTATTTGAATTGGCTCTTTTTCTTAGATGATGCTCATGATTTGGTGCGATAATCTTAGTGCTAAAGCTCTTGTTTCAAATCCGATTCAACACTCATAGAGTAAGCACATTGAGATAGACATTCATTTTATTCATGACCTAATTTCTTCTCTATTCATCAATATTCACCACATTCCTTTTGCTCATCAAGTGGTGGACTACCCCACAAAAGCTTTACACATTCTCAATTCCATCAACACAGAAGCAAACTCGATTTGTCAATGGCACCCTCTCGTTTGAGGGGGAATGTTAGAACATAGATCCGTAATCTTATTTGTAGACTCAGGCCCTTTTGTAACGCTTGGAGCTTAATTGTGTTATTTTCTTGTACAAAAGTATGTATTAGATTGTGCACATGCAATATATAACACATAAATGGGATACACGTTTATTCATTCAGCAAACACTTTTCCCATTTTTTTTCATTCTGAAAATACTTTAGAAATTTAGAACAAACAAAATTTACATTAAAGACAATGACTTGTGTTTTTTTCTTGAAGAACTTATGAAAGGAGGTAAGTTTGACAGTGTAGGCATCTAAAACACAAATCATCAAGGTATTGTTCATTGCCCATTTTGCAAACTTCAGTGTTACACCATCTAGCTGGTAAAGCCACTCTCGTCATGGAAAAATATCCTCTGTAGTATTTCTAAGTGTGATTTAGGTGAGCTGTTGAGAAAACCCTAGAGCAAGTGTAAGCCAAGTGAGAAAAGTCTTAGCTGAGCTTGTAAAATGTATATAGTTTTGGAAGAGTTTAGGAAACACTAATTGAGGGTGAATTAGGACGAATTATATCTTAAAATCCAATTTAGTAGTTAGTGAGTTTGTGAAAACCATCTGTTGTAACCAAGTTTGATAAAGAGGGAAAATCATTTAAGGATTATCAAGCGGATTAGATGTAGACATTTCTCTTCATTTTTGCTCGTACTGTTTTTTAAGTTAAACGACCACTGTTATCACTCTAATATCCAGTAGACTATTATTTACCACTATTAAATGAATTAAGGCAATTAAAAAGTCTAATTAGGTTATCTAAAACAAGGAGATAGCGAACCTCTCTCTTGAGCTCACGGATCTCTTTTACATTTACTTCATCCTGAAACACAGAAGGATATAATCTGATGTTAATCTGAATCGGAACGCTCATCATGTCATCCAAAAATATGCTGAGGGAAACAAACTAACCTTTGCCTTTGAAATGCGCATCAAACTCATTCTAAGCAGTTCCTTTAGTTTCTGTAATTCTTGAACTGTGAATTCTTGCAACTCTCCCCCATTCAGCTGCCTGTTAAGTTGGAACAAGCCAACTTCATCAATATGCAAGGTACGCTTGCAGTACTTATTGTGCAGCGTACTTTATTAGGAAAAATCACTATGAGGTCCTAAGGACAAAATGTAATCACCAAAAAGTCCATAACAATTGAGCAACTTATATTAATAAGTTCTGACAATACAGGAAATGACAACATGGTTGTTCAAGTGTTATATAACTTTCTGATCATTACATTTTTTCTTGTACTCTTATGGTGATTTTCCCATTTTATTACCTCAGTTCGTGAGTTTTGCTTGCAACTTCATGTCGCAGCCTGTTGTAGCTTTCACTCCCAATCTGTCAAAAGTTTTCCAGAGGCAAATCCATGGATGATTGTACATTAGGTGAGGTCAAATCAACAGAATTATGTCCACAAATAAAATATTATTTTGGCGTGTGCTCATCTTCTAGTCCAAAAGACAGATTTAGTCTTGATTAACATGAAAACAGTCCTGTGGATCCTCAACATATCAAAGAAACAATAAAGGCTCTTCCTAGATTGTGTGAATTAAATTCATCAATCCTGTTTTCATCAATAGCTGGTTGAAGCGAGAACACTGAGACCTTTAGAGAAGAATTTTTGTTAGGTTCAGGATCATACAGAATAATTATGTCATGCATGCTTTTACAATAAGCACAAAAAATACTAATGAATTGTTTATGATTTTAAACACTACTTCTGGTTTTTAATACAAGATTATTGAAATTGAATTCAGTCCTAAACATAAGATTCTTGATCCACTTTGTTTCCCAAATTTATAATATTCTCCCCAAAGTATCCAATTGATTGACACATTAAGGGGTTTTCATCTAAGGGTAGTCATGAAGAAAGATGACACCTTAAGAAAATCAATCTATATTTGTTACAATAATAACTAACTTAAATATTTTTCTTAATATATTCAAATTATGTTTCTAGCTCTTATATTAAAAACCGGATGTGATGATACATATTGTCAATGAATCATTTTCCTTAGTCTTTTTTCTTCCGCGAATTGAAAGGCAAGTACGTACAACTTGAAAGTTTGGAGCACTTCTAACAGTGGAGGTTATCCATCTATAGACCAATTAGTGAGGCAAAAATTCAAGCTGACACAAGGTTCATCCTCTAAAAACCTAATATCTTTTGTATTTGTCTAAATAACCAAGAGATTTGGGCATATTTAACTCGCCTGTTTAGTTTTGTGATCCTATTGCTGATATTGTGGTTGTAAAAAATTGAGATGGACGTGTAGATAGGGTCTTCATGTGGCATAATATTTGCATCACATTTTTTGAGAGGATAGCAAGATTAGCAGGACAGGATGTTGCACTCACCATTGATATGTGACAATGAGGGTTTCAACCTTCAGGTCATCCAAGATTTAATTTATTATTTTGTATAGAACTTCACTTCTAACACATAATGGTGTTATGTAGTTCAAGACCTCCATTGGTAACCACAAGTTATGGTCTCACATTGCGAAGTCATACAAAAATTTGGTGTAGTTTATTAGTTTAAGGGGCTTTCTCTCGTAATAGGCTAGTCTTTGGGTAAAAGTTTCCTTTGGACTGAACTATGTGTCATGAGATCTATCCTAGCCTTAGTAAGTTATTGAGACACAAATCACATAAACTATTTTTATATAAAAAGAAAACAGTTCTATCCTCTTATCTGTGCATTTACTCTCCGTAAAGAGAGTGATACAAGAGATTATAGCCCATCATTACACTCATCCACTCTTTCCTATCTTTCAGTCCAAACGCACTATATATAATATCATTTTCTTGAATAATTTTTGGCATTTTTAAGGATGATTATGGGAGAATTATTGTATAGTTTCATACGAGCAATTTGATTGCTAAAAAGTCCCACAACAAGTTAGCAACATGCAATTACATGATCTAGTACAGAAAACGACAAAGTCGAATGATGATCACTTATTTTAGGACTTGTTAGTGATTAGATTGATCATGTGGTAGTGTGCACAATAATTCTCCCTTTTTAAAAGGGAATTACCTAAAACCTTTAGCAATAGGAATCCAGAGGGGAATTATATTAATTCTATTAAAGATCTTACCAGTCATTTAACTATCAAGAGGTGCACGTAGAAGACAATTAAATCATTTTTTATATGTAATTTTATCATTTTAAAAGGGGTATTTTGTATTTAGTTGATTATTAGAAAGATTTTATTTATCTTTTAGATATTTTTATTGGCCAACTATCTTGTAGATATTTTGAATCATCTTAAGTATCTTTAGAATATTTTAGTAATTTATCTCTTAGGGTATTATTGTGTGTATATATATGTGTGTGAGTGCCGATTAGGCATCTCAAAGATGTTATTTAATATTAATATCATTAATTCAATTTAAGTAGATTACATCACATTATTATATATTTTTTAATATTTTGAGTTATATTAGAGTTAATAAGTTTCTTTATTTGAAGAGCAAGTTGTATTTGGGTATCGGGAGGGAGATGACTTTCTTTGGCAAGTATTAATTTATGTTTCATATTCTGCGTATAATACGGTTGTGTTGCAAGAGTTTGATCAACTATTGTAGAGTCTTTTATAACTAAGGATATAAAGATGAGTTTCTTTAGGCTTTTAGCTAATCGGTCTAATTGCAAAAGTTTAATCAACTTTTTTGGAGTCTTTAATAGCTTTAGATCTATAGACAAGTTCATCTATGATTTTAGCTAATCAAATCGTTAATTTACGGGTTTTATCTCGTAATTCCCGTGTCATGTAGCTCAAGAACATAAATTCGAGATTGCTAATGATTTTTCATTGGCTGTTGGACAAATTCTTGGGGGAAGTAGTCCCTCTACTTTGGACATTGGATATTTTTCAATCTGTTTGTTGTCGGGGATGTCGGTAGGTTATATGTACTTTGTCCTATAAGAGGAAAGTAACTATTTTATTTATAATATTTAGGCTTACTCATCAAAGATTTTTGCAATTGCCATACATATTGACGTTTGATATTAACATTTACATGTAATTAGATGTTTAAACCCATGCGACGCTAAATCAGCATTGAGAAAATCTGCAGAAAGGAGACAATGAACTTACTTGCAAACTAATACCAGGTTGATGACCAGATCTGTGAATGTCTAAATACATATCATGCCTTTGAGTTACCTGCTGCATGCTGGAGAGAGGGGGGGAAAAGTATCTCAGAATCACTTTGATTATTTTTATCATATTGAATGGAATTTTAACATTGTTATATAGCTCCGAAATTTGTGCTGCAGAATAAAGCAATGCACATATGCACTTTCTTCTTTCGTTTACTCTATATGTTTGTTATGTTTAGGATTTCATTCAAAAAGATGTTATATCTGCTCCGTTATTATGAGTTCTCTTTTGTGCCAAGTTTTCCAACATTTTGCCAATAATGACGATGTCAATAAAAAATCATAACCAAACATATCATAAAACTTATTTTTCATCTCATTCTCTAAAGGTTTCCATCATTCAACATTGTGCACCAAACGTATCATAAACTAAACACTTTTTCATAGATTGAATGAAAATTGAGAAATGAAATGTACTATTTATTGCTTGTGAAGAATGTGACTTGCTATAGATTTTATATTTTATATACAATATTATTCTTTTTGCTTGAGCTGCCATGTCACAACAATTTAAAAATACATGTTCGCGAGAATAACCAAAACAAGCATAGTTTTTAAGGGGCAAAAAAAAATACCAGACAAAGATGAACTTATGTATTTTTACATTCAAGAAAAGCAGGAATAGAGGCATAATAGTTGCAAAAGAGTTTTTTTTTTTGCCAATAAAAGAGTATTTAATCTTTAAACCATGTTTTATTACATAACTTTAATTTCTAATCAGAAAGCAACTCAACAACTTAATAATGTGTATGTTAACCAGAGTTAGCTAAGTTAGTTATATGGTTAGAAGGCTATCACCATGACTATAAGGATCATAGCTTAGCTGATAGTCTTGTATCACTTTTAATACAGTCGTTATGATATATATACTTTCACCGCATGATATTAATTAGAGCATGTTGTTCTCACAGCAATTTGGGACTCAATTTCACGTTTCAAACTCCTTCGTCCAAATAAATTGCACGTTTTAAGCTAGTTTGGGAAATTAAATTGAAGAAACTCAACAAATTGGTTGATGAAGATGGGATTGATGAATTTGTGGTTCAAATAGATGTTTTTGGACATACTTGTTTCTGATTGGATAGGGCAGTGGCACAATGAATACACTAATTTTGGGGAAGAAGCAAGCAAGTTGATAGTTGGTTAAGAGAGTCCGTTACCATGAAGGGTCATCAGCAATTATCCAGTACAAATTCCAACGACTAGGTTCACACGAACTTTGGTTAAGTAAAATTTTGCAAGTTTTTTCCTATATATGATGCCTCCAATCGTCATTTTTCATTGCTCTAAATCTAAGATGGATTGGGCTCAAATGAAGGGGGAATTAAGATTTTAGCATGTACAAGATTTGGGCTCCAATTACTAGTTGTGTACTAGATATTCACTTGAACCATATGGGATTGAGTATTTTGTTATTAGATAGCTTACACTACAAAAATTCATGAAATTAATCACGGAATTACCAACGGAATTTTGGTTTGCCACGGAATAAATTTGTCATGGACATTTTTTCCACAGAATTTCCGATTTTCCGTGGCTAATTCCGTCGGAATTTTAATGTGTTTTTATAGTGTTATTTTGCTTGCAAGATAAGAATATATTTTCTTGCTCTAGATTGTCATATTAGGCTTGTAATTGACTTAGTTTTTGGTAATCATCAAAGGAAATAGATGTTAGTATAGTTGTAAAGCTCTTAGTGAATTGAAAAAATCTAATGAGTAACTAAGAGACCCAAACAAACAAATATAGCTTTGATTGCAATTTAGGGGGATAAATGGACTTTTGGAAGTAATTGAAGCTACAAGAATCTAAGTCACTGCTTCATATTCAGGATCACCACTAACATTAACTATAATTTAGATAAGTAATGGTTGTAGCTTAGATTTTATTTTTGTTTAACTTTGTTTCAAGTCATGTGTTGCTTAAATTAAGTGAATGTGTAAAATTAATATCAAACCTGCTTATTGTTGGTAACAAGGAGTTCGGGCTTATTCGAGTTCCTACTTGAGTTTAAAAGTGTCTCTACTTGTTTAGCATTTACTTCCTTTGTTCTTGTTCAGTTTGTGTTTCATTTGGGTTTATCAATTTTGGCTAGAAATTGTGTGTGGGTATTTACCGTTTCGCTGGAAGTGCAATGTAATTGCCAGAAAATTCTAAGACTTTGTATTCCGAGGTTTCTGGGTGTGCTGAGCACAATTTATAGAAGAGAAAAATGGTATAGTTTATAATTTGAGGTGGTTTAAACATGTACAAAGAATGCCATTAAAGGCACCGATGAGGATAATAGATTAGAGTTTGGGGTCCTTTGGCAAG
>QFDD01003715.1:0-20681 GCA_006871305.1 Vachellia collinsii
TTCGATCACCTTTTTAGCTTCAATTTTGGCCTGGATTGGATTGCTTGTGGTGATTGTCGTGTTAATCACACTGCGTCTTATAATTTGGATAGTGAAGAAATGTGTCAGAGCAATCAAAAAGCTGTTTACTCTTTGCTTTGAGGATAATAATTGGTTTATTGATGTTATATTACGGCTATGTTTCTCTTCGTGTAATATTACTCTGTTTTGTTTTTTTTGCCAACGTAATATTACTCTGTTTTGAGTATGTACTCTGTAATAAATTTTTCATTAAAAAGATTGCGTTTAGAGAGAAGACCGTTATGCCTGTAGTTAACCAAGTCAACGCGCGTGAATTTTTATTATCTTTTTTCAACTGTCTTTATATGTTAATGCAGAATCCAAAAGGACATAGGGTGCAGGGGATTCTAATAAAAATATACAGCACCTTTTCTTGAATCTAACTTCTTTTTTGGTTTGCTAGAAAGAAAGGGTCGTTATCAAAAAAATTGAAATTAGTGACAAACATTTAACGACAGATTAAGAATTAGTATATAACTTTCTTCTGTTTCAAGGGAAAAAGTAGATAACTTTCTTAATTTTATGCCTAAAAAAGTTTTAACTATTGTTAATTATCTCTGTTTACTAATTAATTGAAGATTTCTCTCTAATTAAAATGAGTTTGTGTAGACCTCATATTTTTTGGTGTAATTTGGTACTTAACAATTTAGAGTGTTAAATGCACAAAAAATAATTTTAAGGGTTGGATACATTTGAAAAATATTTTAGAGTAATGAATGAACTATAAAATGCTTTAAAATAATGAATGTAACTAAAAAAAATACTTCAGTGTGGCCTTTGGATGAAACTCATTCACAATAGTTGTTGAAATAAAAGAATTTGACATTAAACAATCTTCTTCTATAAATTTTAAGGTTAAGTTGCAATTTTAACAATAAAATTTTTTGTCATGAGTATCTAGTATAATTAAGTTTGTTGATGGGTGTAAAAATAAATAAAATATATTTAAAACGAAGTAATTTTAACACTCCCGTTAATAGGCTAATACTACTTCTGTTACTTTTTACACTCCTCCTCCTCCTCCTCCCTCCTTTCATTCTTCAGTCCTCATCTCATCAGTTATGCTGACGCCAAAACGTGTGATGTTGGTAGCGGCGAGGATAGATCATCTTCAGGTTCGGTGGCGGGACAGAGTCAATTAGAACTTCCACAACGTTCGTAAAATGATGGTGCTACTTCTATTTGTGCCCAGCAACTTCGAAGAATCGATAATAGATAGGGCTCCTCTTTGTTGTTTTTCTTATTTTTTTCGCATATCTTTAGTTCCTCTCAAGCATAAGGCCGTTATTTGGATATTATCTATTGGTATGTGTGTTACTCTTACGTTTTTAACTCTTACCTATCTCAATGGACTCTACTTGGTGGCTCCAGATGGTGAACTTTTTGACTCTGCCTATGATATATCTGAAGTTTCACTTAAGACTTGGATTGGATTTCTTGGTTTCGTTACCCTGCTCATCACATTGCGTTTTGCGTTTTGGCTATGGAAGAATTGGATGAAGACATTCAAGCGTCATACATTACCACGAACTTGAATAATCTAACAACACAAAGATGTATAACCTTATTTATTTTTTACAAGCACATGTATCCTTGCTATGGAAGTCTGCTCAAGATATTATCCAATACTGAACTTGGACATCTTTTCAATTGAGAATTGAAATCTTAGTTGTCCAAATTGTGATGAGTTAGCTCTTTTTGCTAAACCCAACACTTGTTGGTTTGTATTACATTAGTCATTGTGTTTTGTTCTTGAAGTAGTGCAATGCAATAGGGCTAATTTGCATGTTTTGTTACTTCTCTTGGATGTTTCATTAGTGTCATTTAAATTTCTAATAAAATATTGTTCCTCTGCCAAAAGAGAAAACAAAGATAGGAAAAGAAATATTGTTCCTATCTACTCTTTTGTGTGCTTGAGTTTTCATTGATCAGAGTGGGGTACAACTTATTATATTCATAATCTTGGAAATGGATGTTGGCGATCAAATAGAGAACATTACATTTAATTAATTATATATAGATTAATCTAATTAAGTATACTTCTAAGAAAACAATCGAAGTACTAAACATGTTTAGTACTAGATCAAGTCTTTTTTAATGGACTCAAGTATTCCTAGTTTTCTATATATTAATCAAGGATTAGATATAAAATAATTAATATTAAATAGTTCTAAACAAAACCTCGCTAAGAATTTGAAAAATGATATCAATTATATCATTTCTAACTTATGCATCAGTTTTTTTTTAATACGAGTGCGATGTAAATGATATTTTAATTAATCATGTAATTTAATATTAGAACAATACTTAAATAACTGAAAATTTCATTAAAAATTATCGACTACTCTATCCGTAGGTCCTTATTAGTCATAAGTCAACTCTCTGTATATAATTAAGCTATTGGATGAATTATATTTGTTAGTTATGGCAACTACAAGCAACCCGTGGATCATATATAATTCCATTATATATATATTTATATATATTAAAAATTAGGCTGTCATTTTGATCATTTGTATTTAATTTCGATCATGTTAAAGTTCAATAAAAACGCGTATGATTTACGTGAAACTTCATGACTTTTAATGTTTTTACTCTTCTACCAATTTTTCTATAAAGAAAAACAAAGGTTGAATTGGTCAGACCTGCCCACAAGAAATACACCCCCAGGTATGTCTTCGGATTGAATTAATTCATTGAGTAAATAGTATATTATAGTGTATTAGAAAACAATATATCCAAATAGTCTTGCGCATAAAGTATTAATTTATTGTTCATGTCGTGTGACTTTGACAAATTGAGTTGTGGACGACGCTTTCACATTATGAATTACACAAAACTAGAAAATGTTTCAAGACACCATTCTTAAAATATTGCAACATATATCCCATTTACGGTTTAGTTTATTAGCCAAATAAATTTCCATCTTTCACCAAATAGGAACTCAGTGAATACTTTCTTTAATATAAGATGATGAAATATAAATATATTGATGGCATGTAAAGACTAATATATAAATCCCTTTTCGTTCAGCTATTCTACCTATTAATTTTCTCTACACTAAAGACTAATATATATATATATATTCAACCACACACCTCATTGGATTAACATAGTCAACTATTAGAACATTAACCAATCCTACGCAACATACTTTGACAGATTCTTTCTAAATGATATTTATATATCAAAAACCGTACCCAAACCTTTTGGCATTCACGCAAGGGATCACTGTAATCAAAATGGGAACTTCTCATCCTGGTGAAGAAGAGAGATTGAGCCTTCTTTATGAAGCATCACGGAGAGGGTCTGTATCAACTTTGAACTCGCTTTTACAACAAGAGCCATTAATCCTCCACAAGGTTTCACAAAGTGGCTTCACCGAAACTCCTTTACACATATCAGCTTTGCTTGGCCATCTTGAGTTCACAAAGGCCCTTCTTTCATCCAATCCCAAACTAGCCATTGAGGTTGACTCTTCCCAAAAGACAGCCCTCCACTTGGCTTCTGCAGAAGGCCACGTCGACATCGTGAAGGAACTGCTTAAGGTTAATAACAACCAGTGCCTGTTTTCTAGTGAAGAGGGCAAAATTCCTTTGCACTATGCAGCTATGAGAGGTAGAACACAGGTTGCGAGAGAGTTGGTGAAAGCGAAGCCTGAGTCCCTGAGCTTTCTAGTTGATAATGGGAACACAGTTTTTCACTTGTGTGTTATGTACAATCATTTGGAGACTCTCAAAGATTTGGTGGCATTGGAACTTGCCATTTCTGGGAAGCTTCTTAACTTGACAAGTTCTGATGAAGTGGGCAATACCGTTTTCCATTTAGCAGTCTCGTCCAAGCAAGTTGAGGTATGATTGATATTCTTCCTTCTGTATGTGTGTGTGTGTATGTATAGTTTTTTTTTCACATGAGAGGGTTATGTTTTCTGTGATTATTGGCTGAAATGACAAATCTGGGGTATTGGTGTGACTTTGTTGTCTTATTGAGCATGACATGCAATAACGAAATTTTACAGACTGGCCTGGGAATAAACAAATTGAATAAAGAAATTCAAATTTTTCCCAATAGCTACCTAGTTTGCCTATTCAATTATTACCAATATCAATGCAAAATTTTGCACTACAAAATTGATTATAATCTTCAGTAGTTTATAATTTAGTCCCACTGGCTAGTTTGCTTTTCTTCCCCAGTAGTTGAATCACCTGCAAGCCATTAGCCGCCTGGTTTGGTTTGGGGGAAAAAAAAAGAAAAGAATAGTAAAAATCCATACTTGTCAACCATTCATCGATGAAGGAAAGTTCAAAGAAATTTCGGGTCAAATATTTATTGCATAAAGCTTTGACTTGTATTATGAACGGTAGACGGGTTTGGAAAGACGTTTATCTATTCTTGTCCTTTGTTTTTTTCAATGGAACTATCAAGAGATATTCAATGGGACTTTTTCCCAATTTTTGATATGATACCTCCACAATAAACTAACATGCATGTTTAAAATTTCAGACCATAAGATACCTCCTATCAATCCCAAAAGTAATAGAAATGGCCAGCTTGAAGAACGACATGGGTCTCTCTGCCTTTGACATCCTTAAACGTAGTCCAAAAGATTTCAAAGCCCTAGAAATACAAGTCATGCTGATGGAACATTCTGGAATTAGAACTGAGGAAAAGAACGGAAGCCACACTCACAATAATTCACAGCCATCACCACCAGTTGCCAGACCTCGAATTCGAAAGAAGAAGAAGAGAAACTGTTTCATAAGGATTCTGAAATGGATAGGAGGTTGGTTCAGACACAAAGGTGACTGGATAGAAGAAATGAGAGGCAATCTAAGTTTAGTGTCCACTGTTATAGCCACCATCACATTTCAATCATTAGTCAACCCACCTGGTGGCTTCATCCAACAAGGTTTATCTCAAGGCTCAACCAATGAAGCACTAAATTGCACCATCCTCAATAACAACGAGTCCTATTGTCCTGGTGAAGCAGTCTCATCTTTTCGCTCCCAAAGCCTGTTTCTGCGGTACATAATTTACAATACCATCTCTTTCATCTCATCGCTTAGTGTGACCCTCTTGCTCGTAAGTGGGGTTCCTGTGAAGAACAAAGCTCTGATATGGCTTCTATCTATAGGCATGTGTATCACTCTCACAACCCTAGCCCTTGCCTACTTAATTGCCCTTCAAATGGTGATGCCAGATCATCTTTGGGATAATAAAGCAGTTTTGATCACCTTTTCAGCTTCAATTTTGGCCTGGGCTGGATTGCTTGTGGTGATTGTCGTGTTAATCACACTGCGTCTTATAATTTGGATAGTGAAGAAATGTGTCAGAGCAATCAAAAAGCTGTTCACATGTTGCTTTTAGGATTATAATTGGTTGAATGATGTTATACTAGGGCTATATATCTCTTCGTGTAATATTACTCTGTAATAAAATTTTTATTTAAAAGATTGAGTTTATAGATAAGACCTTAGGCGTGTAGTTTACTAAGTCAATGCGCGTGAATTTTTATTATCTTTATATTAATGCAGAATCCTAAAGGACATAGTGTGCAGGGGATTCTAATAAAAACATATAGTACTTTTCCTTGAATCTAACTTCTTTTTTGGTTTGCTAGAAAGAAATGGTCGGTTTATCAGAAAGGCTGAAATTAGTGACAAACATTTAACGACAGATTAAGTATTGTATTGGACCAATTAGTTTATAACTTTCTTAATTTTGAGCCTTAAGACGTTTTAACTATTGTTAATTATCTCTATTTACGAATTAATTAAAGTTTTCTCTCTAATTAAGATGAGTTTATGCAGAGCTCATGTTTTTTGGTGTAATTTGGCACTTAACAATTTAGGGTGCTAGATGCATAAAAACTAATTTTGAAGGCTGGACACATCTAAAAAATATTTTAAGGTATTAAATGAATCATAAAATATTTTAAAATAATGGATGTAATTAAAACAATACTTTAGTGTGGCCGTTTGATAAAACTCATACACAGTAGTTGTTGAAACAAGAGAACTGGACATTAAACAATCTTTCTCTATATATTTTAAGATTAAAGTGTAATTTTAACAATTAAATTTTTCATCATGAGTATTTAGGATAATTAGGTTTTAAAGGGTGAAAAATAATTAAAATCTATTTAAAATGAAGTAATTTTAACACTATATTAGTACCCAGCAGCTTCGAAGAATCGAGAATAGATAGGGCTCCTCTTTGTAGTTTTTCTTCTTTTTTTTAATATCTTTAGTTTGATATAAAATATGGGCCCTCTCAGTGTATGATAATATTCCGGATAATATTGCCTTCAAAACTTTAGAATTGATGAGCCTAGTTTATTTATTTTCCTAAAGAAAAATTGTTACTCGTATAATCCTATGAAATTTTGTTTGAACTTGTTGTGACCTTCTTTGTAAGCACTCATGGTGGACGGGGGAAATGGCGATGAAGTCTTCTAGATTCATACGATGAAGAGGATGAATGAGAGGAGGACGAGTACGATCCACAACAAAAATAAAGAAGAAAAGAAAACAATAAAAATAAAAGAGTGGGACCCACAACCTATGCCAAATGGAGAACAAGTGAGACCTAAAAAAAGAAAGCAAAGGAAGTTTTGCACTGTTAAAATTGTTCAAATTTTAATAGATTATATTTATTTTCACACCCTTCAAAATTTAACTGTACTGAATATTTCTGATGAAAAACTTTATTGTTAAAATGGCGTCTTAACTTTAAATTTATTATCACATCCAACCACACATCAAAAACACACACACACACACGTAACCCACTAAGATAAGTCGAAAACAAGGGGAAAAAACACAAACAAACACAACAATAATACCAAAAAACAACTCATGCACGATACCGTTGTACATATTTGCCTCTTGCCGACAGCACAAAAGTCGTTAATTGGCAAATACCACATATCAGCTGGCTGCGTCAACTTGTTAACTTACTGATAAACTTACCACATTTCCGGTAAACCCAAACGAGAAAGCGAAGTGTACTGTAAAACACCACAATCGCATAAAGAAACAAAGCCCAGATGGCAAATGGAGCATCATTGATGATGGACAACGTTGTTGGAAGATGTTTTTGGACCATAATTGTGACGACGGTCTTATAAGCAAATGCAAGAGACGAGAGAGTAGCAGATATGAATATAGATAGCATACATATCGCAGCACTATTTTGCAATGGAACTCCACTTACAAGCAAGAGGGATACACATAGTGACGCGTAGAAAGAGATAGTAATGCATTTTACATATGACTGAAACGATGAGAGTGCTTCTCCAGGATCATACTCAGTTGATGGTGATAAGTTGATATGGTCATGAAACTGAGATGATGATGCGTTGACATTATGATTATTGCCTTGAGATGATGATGATGATGATGATGATGATGATGATAAGTTTTGTTGAATGAAGTCAGATGGAGGTCAATTAAATAAGCTTGAAAGGTTATAGTTGCTATGAAAATAGATGCCTCACTCAGATTCCCTCTCATCTGTACTAACCATTGACCACTATCCCCATGCTTCAACTTTTTCATAAACCATATGAAAAACTTCTGAGAATAATTCCCAAGACCAATATTCATTGATGTTTCGCATTCTTCCATGTCGTTCTCTTCCCACATGAGTTTTGTTTCATCGATTCTCCTGTCCTTTGGACTTCGTTCGAGGATATCCTTGGCTGTAAGACCTTCCCTGTTCTGCTTCTTTTTTAATTGTCTTAATTCTGAAATTGACAGCAGATACCTTACAACCTAAATACACAAAACATGTTAGCAAGGTACATTCGGACCAATTGCGATTCGTGAATGCATTGTGTTCATGAATAATCATGTTTTTGTTAATGTCAGAACTAGCCAATTGTTGTATATGTTACCACACAGTGTTAACTCAAAGTCCAACAAGAGTAAGAAAGGGGCCAAAATGCTGATGTTAAAATTCTAAATGTTGACGAAATATTCATAAATGTTGATTCACACAACAAAATCATCATTTAGGACTAACGTTACTAAAATTAGAGGACTAAAACGAAACTTTATAAAATTAAGGCATCGAAATAAAATTTTGTAAAAAACAAGGGGATCAGGAGAATATACATTTGTCAAATCAAAACATTTATGTTTCTTCACAACAAGATAAAGTTGTCAAATCAAAACTTTTATATGTCTTCTCAACAAGATAAACAACAAGATAGAGTGACATAACAACACAGATAACAGGTCTTTGAAATAATAATAATAATAATACGTAAAAGTATATAATAAACATAACTTTTAATTAAAACATTACTCCAAGTCTCTCACTGTTGAATGAAGTTTAATTTGTACCCAAGCCATAGCCATTAGATACCTCCTAGTTCAAAAGATAAGAGTGATGAAGTGTGGTTCTGAATTGTGATTTAATGAGTTTCATCCCATCCTAACGTACTAAAAATAAATAGTGCAGGTAAGTTTTTTTTTTTATGGGGAAGAAATATAGAAGAATAAAGTATCATGTACCCCAACTCGCTTATACTTCACAGTTAAATGGAGAATGGTGTTGTCAGCTCGATTAGGGCTGGTAAATAGAAGAGGTTTAAAAAGTTTACACTTTCTAGATAGCTCCATTTTTAAAATTTGTTTAACTCAAGTAAATATATGGGCCCAACAAGTGCATTGGAACATAAGTGAAGCGTAAGATCACTCTAAAAAAACCTTATGAAACATTAAAAAAATATCTTATCAAATACCCCCCCCAAAAAAATCATAAATTTATTCATTTATGCCCTAACTCCCCCTCTCCCCACGCACATTTATTTTCAAAGGCATCTTTTATAAATAATATTAATTATTAAATTTTGTAAAAAAATATGAATAGAGATTCCAAAATCTTCTAAATTTTATCTTATCAAGAGAAATAAATTTTATCTGTAACAACTGATTCAAAGCTCCTGCATCGCCACGCCATGCCGCAAAATAGAATTCACTCATTCCGTGGTCGTGTATTCCGTGATTGCCTTCCATCTCTCTCGTTAAACACACAACAATGCATCACTATATGGTACCCTTTATACACACGCACTCACACTATCATGCACATGCAAGGGCTTTTCTGATATTACACAGATAATAACTTATAGCTCATTTATAGAAGTCGAGGGGATAAATTAATTTAGTTATTTATAAAATAAAAAATAATATTATTTGACGAATCTCTTTCTTGCTTGCTTGGCTCCATCCCACTTTTCAGGGTTGAGAATTTTTTTTTTAGTTTTCATCGTTTTCCGTGTCGAAACATTAGCATGCGCTTCTGGGAGAGAAAAACCTCTTCCTAATTTTAAAATATGATTTTCTTTTCTTTTCTTTTTTTGAAGTGTTCATAGTTTGTTTTAACTTTTAGAAAGTGCTTTTACATATATACTTCGTCAATCCGTTTGAAACCCTCGGGATACACTCTTTTTCCTATTCTAATATCAGCCTTTTGTCTGTGTTCTCCTATCGAACATTCTTTGCAAATGAAGAGATATCAAAGGGGCTTTTTATCAAAAAAACATCTTGAATTGGTGATTCATCTCCAGAGATGGATTAGAACCAATAGTTCATTATCTAATGGATTTTTCAGTTCTAATACTCTTTCCAAGAGTTATCAGTATTTATCAAATTTGTTCCCATTTAATGGAACGCTATTGGATCAAATAACAAAAACGTTGTTGAGAAAAAGATGGATTTCACTGAATGATAATATATTATAAAATAGCTTAAAATAAGCTGGTCCATCGGTTCCTGCATCATAACTACTCGACCAAATGCATAGAGAGATATCAAAAGCAACAACATCAGAAGTATATAACCTCTCTTTTAATCTGTAATCACATGGAGGGAATATATTTCTATTTTGGATGTATGTATTTATTGCTTGTTTTTTGTTTTTTTTTCCGGATAAGCGTTTAGTGCTTAGTGCTCCCAGATACCATACGTGTTCAGTGTCTACTGCTCAACCAAAGGAACCCGAGTGCATCCCAATCTAGCGTTTGTTGACCGATCCAAACTTTTACTCAAGATATTTTTTTTTAAACAAGACATTGAGCGTTCGGTGAACCAAATGCTATTTCTTAAATAGTTTTTAAAATAAAATAATGAGATAGCTACCGTGTTTCATTTTTAAAGAAAAAAAAAACAAAAAATGAAGCAAGTAACCCTTTAGCTTCTGAAGTGCTCTGCCCTAAAAATGGTGCGATGATATTTTTATGGAAAAATTTTATTAAAGGACCTCTGTCTAGCAAATTAATGTTAGATTCCTCATACAAAATCTGGTATTTCACTGTACGCTTTGGGAACAAAATGAAATTAATTTGTGGAGCAAAAAGACTTGTTAACAAATAGAAGGGGTTTGATTAGGGGCAATATAGCATTTGTAATTTGATTGTTAGTCCTTCTAAATAATTATAATTTTTAAGATTCTCAACAATATCATTCCCTCCAGTCTTTTGCTCAAATGTTTCCTAAAAAAATATTAGGGAATGGTAAACTAGAGAAATGGATTAGGAAGGCAATATTTATATAGTATTTGTTAAATCTTTATCTTCAATATAACATATCTTCTTATTATTTAATTATGTGATATAAAATAATATTGTTATTGACAAAATTATTTTTTGTATTTACATTTTCCTTTTATTTCAATCTACGCTGCATGATCCTTGTGAGGATTGGAATGTGAACTTGTTCCAGAGGCATATGCATGCAAAAGGGGGTCAAGTACATTGGCCTCCATCTCTAATTTGATTGGGATGTAAGTGGAACCTTGGGCGAAGATAATAATTATATTCTAGGATTCCATATTTTTAAAGTACTATATTTATTAAGGATCTTAATTATGTACTCACATTTAGTCGGAGAAAACATTGTATGATTGCATTAATTACTTAGAAAAAACAAACATTAATAAGTATTAGTGCACTCGAAGCTCCACTTGAGAGCAACAAAAAAAAAACCAGAAAGTATTAGAGCAATAATAGGAACTAAAAGCCCAAAACACGGACAAAAGGATTGCCAACCCATCCATAGATCTTTCACCAAAGGAGAAGGGGGTTGCAACACCTGCTGATAGGAATTCAGAAAGCAATTATGTCAATTCTATTAAATATCAATATTGACATTTAACTAGCAAGAGACGCATATGGAAGAAAACAAATAAGAGATTATTTTTAAGAGGGTTCCAATCAAGTCATTTTGTTTTTATTTTCTATATAATTTTATTATTTAAAAATGGGTCATTTTGTATTTACTCAGTCTTCCGAGCTCTTCTCTGGTAAGTATGGCCCCGCCAATTGGCAGCTTGAATGAGCTAGTCTACCACTCAAAGAGGACATCTCTAAGAACTTCGCCTAGGTCCATCAATATATTCAGGCTCTCCTCTTTGAGGCAAACATTTCAACCATAAACCACTCGAATAAGAGGAGGAAAAAGAATAATGTTAATCTCAGAAACATCAATATCAGCATTGGAGAACCAATTAAGTCCATAAATGAAACCCATCCACATTATAAGCTATTTTCAGGTCTTTGTCGAAAAGGAAAAAAACATTTATACTTTTCAGCAATGGTCAGTTTCTAATATAATGTCCATACACGTACGCAACGAATTCATTGGTTAGATGAAGGCAATAATTCCAAGTTGAAAATTCAACTATATATGTGAAGTGCTTTGTCTTCTTTCAAACCTCTCTTTCCTGATCAAAAGTGATTAAAAAAATAGTTAAGTGTTAAGAATAGCTCAAGGCCCAAGCCCAAGATCCAACTTATTCATAATAGCTAGCATCTGTGCATTTGTTTTATTCTAGAATATTCTTGTATGTTAACACGTGTATAGCTTGTGTATGATTTAGGGTTTTTACTCTTCCTATAAATTGAATAGTATAATCCAGAGGCACAGTAAGCCAATATTACAGATATTCATCCTGTTCAAATCTTTTCATTAAGAGACGGTTAACTCAGTAGTCAAAAGTCATGAGAATGTGTGGAACGTGTTAGGGATGATTTATGAGTATTTACTCAAAGTACGGACTCAAGCGACATGCTTTCTCAACTAGTAAACACTTCGTACCATCCCAACAATGACCTGCAGAAAAAGTGATTAAATAAATAATTAAGATAAGGAAGGGATTCCTTTTTGTATATATTATTCTTAGCACTTGTGGCACCTAAAGGAATAATAATTAAGGGAGGGAGGAAAGGACCTCATATACATGCAAATATGGATACAGTCACTTTATTGGTATATATGAACTTTTTCTTGAAACATTATAAAGTAGGATCGGAGAGGCTTTTCATATTTTCATCCCCACCTCTCGTTTGTTATGTATCAACTCTACTTTTTAATTATTCAAAGGTTTCCTTGTCTCTATATGTTTTCATGGTGTGGAGGAAATTGCAAGCTAAATATTCTGACTTAACGGGCATAAAGAGTCAATTCTGATTTTGATATAAGGAAAAAATCAATAGTAAGACTATAGTTTTAGTTGAAAGTTCAACTATGGCGCGCATGCTAACCTTCAATGCATCTCCATATACGCACCCCTCACTTGTTATCTATTAATTAAATAGACTTTTCTTTACATGATTCCCTGATCTGTATCCATATACATCAGTTAACTCTACTTTCCCGTAATAGCGAAACCTGTAGGAATTTTAACTTAACTGACAAATAAGAGTCAGTTTCTGATTCTGATATAAATCGAACAAATCAACAATCGTTTGAGCTCATGACTCTAAAAGTTCAACAATGGTGAGCTAAACTCTCAGTATCTTCAGTCCTACCTCTCATTTGTTATGTGAATAAACTCTAGCTACTTTCCATTCAAATATTCCCTCATCCGTATGTTCCATGAAACAGTTAACTGGCCAGTTTCTGATTTTGATACATCGAACGTTCAATTCATTAGATTAAGACGATCATTTTAAGTTGAAAGTTCAACTAAGGTGATCTATATATATATGGTTGATTTTTTTCGTACCTCCCATTTCCCGCTCTACATGGTTAATTAATTCGTTAGCTGAAGGAAATCATTTAAGTTCAAAGTTAAACTATGGTAAATGCTGCTTGATAATGATACTGCACATATAGCTATCTTCATTCAAACCTTACTTCTTACAGCTACGTAATAAATAGTATGCCTTTTCTTTTGCTTCAAAATACAGGAAAACTCCTATTCTTATCAATTAATCTAGCTAGCTTGCTGACATATCTACTCCACTTATATTCCTCGAACAAAGTGGCCACAAACTTGGACCCGGCTATTGACGGTAGAAATTAGGGAATGCTTAAGCTCAAGCATTGGTAACCCAATACTTAGCTTATTTGTAATATAATAGAGTATATCTTATGATTTTCAAGTTATATAAAAATAGTTAGCAATTCCTTCAAAATGTTTGTGTGAGCATCTGCGGAGGCCAGATGGTGGAAGTTGTTCTTCCGGGGGAGTCCTCCTCAAGGGCCACTTATGTTTCAAATTTGGTGCAAGATATGTGATTTCCGCAGCATCAATGATGAGAAGTGTGTATAATTTCATTGAGTTCCACTCACTTGAATCTTGAATATGAGACCCTGTTTTTGTAATGCAAAATTGAACCAATAAAACGATTCATTTAATTTGAAGTTGGGAGTTCAACTGTGGTGAACTACTCTTGGTCACTTTCTTACTCAGATCGATTCTGATTTTTAACTTTGGATCCATAAGCGACGTACCTAGGCTAAACGAGGCAGATAAAAGAATTTGATATGGAGCTAGTTATGTAGAATTGGGCTGCTGATCATTATACTGTCCTTCTATTGTAGAATAGTTAGTTGTTAACGAATAAATTTAAGCTTAATAGTGACTGTTGGTCCTCTGTGTGTGTGTGTGTGTGTGTTGCGTTCTTCTACTTCCACTCTGCTTCTTTGAAGTATCCCTTTGTGTATGCTTCTTATTTTCTGAGTGCCTTTTTTTCTAAAGCATAACTAAGTATCCTTCTAGGCAATCATGTTCAAAGCACTCTCAGATACTAAATGTGGACACCTCATCCTGTCAGAATTTGAACTTTAGTTCATCAGGTTATAAGAGGTTAACCCCTTCTACAAACTCACTTGATATGTTGGTATTTTGCTGAGTGTCTTTTATTCAGCATCTTATAGGTTTGTTATATGCTTTGTATTGGAAACTGTGATGTAGGGATAGTTAGAGAGGATAGAAATTAATATAATAGTGGGGTAAAGTTAATAAAATATTCAAATCTATTAATAAATGACACTGCATGTAAATTGAAAAGAGAATAAAACATGACCGTTATCACAATGGAGGAAAAGTGTGTGTGTGTGCGTGCGTGTGTGTGTGTGTGTGTGTGTGTGTTTATGTAGTAAAATACTACGGTAACTCGACACGTTTCAACATTATAGCCAAATGGAGAATGGTGTCCCCAACGCTATCAGGACGAGGCTGGCCTGCCGCAATATCAGCAGTGGCATAGTCCAATTTGACCAAAGTGTTGAGAGTCTCTAAATGGTTATATGTGACACATAGGTGAAAAACAGTGTTTTCTTCTCCATCACCAAGACTAAATCTGGCCTCGCCATGATCAGCTCTTGCATAGTTCTGCCTCTCATGGCTGCATAGTGCAGAGGGATTCTTCCTTCTTTATCAGGAACCAAGCATGGCTTATTGCTAACTCGAAGCAGCTCCTTCACGATGTCAATGTGACCCTCTCCAGAAGCCATGTGGAGGGCTGTTCTTCCACAAGAATCCTCTCTAACGGCGAGATTATCGCCGTCGTGATTGAGAAGGATCATTGTGAATGGGACATGACCTAGCATTGTTGATATGTGCAAGGGAGTTTGGGAGCGATCTGGAATGTTATTGGAAAGGATTCTTGTTACGTCTCTCTGTAACAATTGATTCAAAGCTTCTGTATCGCCAAGCCATGCCGTCCGATAGAATTCACTCATTCGGCCGCCGTCTATATATTCTGTGAATGCCTTCCATCTCTCTCCTTAATTACACAATAATGCATCACCATATGGTACCATTTACACACATACACACAATCATGCACATGCAAGGGCTTTTCTGGTATTGCATAGATACTAACTTATAGCTCATTTATAGAAGTTGAGGGAATAAGTTAATTTACTTATTTAAAAAAAAATGCGCATTGTCTTCTCCATAATACTTTATTTTAATCATTTGCATTGCAACTACTTATATTGAAGGAAATTAGCACTCTTGGTATGTATAATTAATATAGAGTGGTTTGGAGAAAAATTATAAATTTGTGTGAAAAACTGGTTTAAACTATATAGTGGATCTTGTACAATAAGAGACTATGTGTTGGAATGGATTGTCTAAAATAACTCATTTAATTATTGGTGTTGAAATTACCGTATCGATGGAAATTTCTTTTTTATAATTTAGAAAAAAATTATAAATTTCGTAAATAAAATTTGTTGGAGTTTTACATTTATGATCAAAGCAGACCACTCAATTATATATATATATATATCTTATATTTAATATCGGAAGGATTCTAATGATAAGATTAATCGGAACTCTTACATGTCACATTCTTGTGCGCGATGTGAATAAAGAACCAAAGATCCTTAATAAAGTGCATGGAATTACTTGATAAGCAAGTGGGCGCGCGCATATATATACATGTGTGTGTGTAGTTATATGTGTTAATGAGCTTAGTGCTCAACCAAATGATGGTACTTAATCCAATTAAGTCGAAAAGTTCAACAATGCTACTTCATTGATAATCCATGGTACTCTTATTTTTACAACCACTCGTTTCTTATTATTGACGTTGTCAACACAATACAAATAAATAATAACAGGAAATAATTGTATAGCTGTAAATGAAAATTACTTTTATCATTATAGGATAAGTGTCACACAAGGCTTCACCTTTACTATTGTACGTGTAGCTATTGACTATATCTAGTATATTACAAGGAAATGAATATTAAAAAATATTACTGCTCATATTTTGTCCTTTGTGTTTAATGCTCTGAAACTTATCAACTAAATATATATGAGGAGAGAAATGATTGCATATATAAATATAAATAATTAATATGATTGACTCAGTCAATATATGTTCATGAGAAAATAAGAGAGATCCCTGTGTATTTTGATGCTTAGCATTGTGGCCCATCAAGGAATAAGTGAAGAAGATATTTCTATTTTTAAAATCTGTTTAACCCAGTAAACATATGGGCCCAACAGGTACGTGGCACGTGAGTGGAGAATAAAATCACTCTAGAAGACATCTTATGAAACGTACAAAGAAAATATCTTATCAAATACCCCCCACCCAAAAAACCCCCAAAAAATGAAAATCATAAATTTATTCATTAATGCCTAACTCTTCCTCTCCCCACGCACATTTATTTTCAAAAACATCTTTTGAAAAATAATATTAATTCTTAAATTTTGTAAAAAAAAATTATGAATAAAGATGCCAACATCTTCTAAATTTTATCTTATAAAAAGAAGTAAATTGAGTATTTCCTACTTTTCGCTCCTCCCTATCTTTTCAATGTCAATTTCTAATTAATTTTTATGTATGCAACTTATTATTATTATTATTATTATTATTAGCCAATGGATGCATGTGACTTATTAATTCGTAAGATGAGATGATGATGGCAATATTAAGTTGAAAGTTCAACTATGTTTTGTTAGATGCAGGTAGTAATTGCTCCTCTTCATTCTGACCTCTCCTTTCTTATCAATTGTAGAAGTGATTATCTAAATAATTAATTGAGACGTGTTGACTCAAACAGAAGTCGGAACACGAGATATCAATTGTTATATATACTTTTGGAAATTCTGACATAATGTGAACATTATGTGCAATTATTCTTTTGGTTCAAATTTGTGTTTAAAACAAAAATTTATTCATGTATG
Organism: Vachellia collinsii; assembly: GCA_006871305.1. Classification (NCBI taxonomy): domain Eukaryota; kingdom Viridiplantae; phylum Streptophyta; class Magnoliopsida; order Fabales; family Fabaceae; genus Vachellia; species Vachellia collinsii. Next base: position 17,002 of record QFDD01003715.1, read on the forward strand.
TAAAGAGCATCAGATTTCGGGTCTCTCTACTTCCCTTATTGATCACTTTCTTTCCGCTATTTGATTCGTTTGATTAAATTTGTATAGTGGCTAAAGTATAAATTGCAAAATATATCCCATTTACGGTTTAGTTTATTAGCCAAATACACAAAACTAGAAAAATGTTTTAGACACCATTCTTAAAAAATTGCAACATATATCCCATGTACGGTTTAGTTTATTAGCCAAATACGTTTCCATCTTTCACCAAATAAGAACTCAATGAATCACTATCAAAAACAATAAATTTCCAATGGAATTAGCTTTCGAATTTTTTTCATGATTAATTCGTCAGATATTCCATCAGAAAAATTTCTGAATTTTTTTTATGATTAATTCCGTCAGATATTCCATCGGAAAAATTTCCAACAAAAATTTTCTGAGGCTAAATTAGTCACGGAAAAAATATTCCATAAAAATTTTCGACGAAAATTTTCTGTGGCTAATTTTGTCACGGAATTAGCCACAAAAAAATATTCTGTAGTTAATTCCTTAGCAAACTTAATTATTATTTAATTATTATAAATATAATTCTTATTAATTAATTATTAATTTATAATTTAAATATCTTATTTATTATTAAATTTTAATTATATATTTTTTAATTATTATTTATTTTATTTGTAATAATTATATATTAAAATCAATATTTTTTAAAATAATAAAAATTATGAAATTAATAAACATATAAGTATATAAATATTAATGTCCAATCAATAATATATTATATATAAAATGAAATGAAAATATGTAAAATAATAAACACATAAATTAAAATTATCATTCAATTTATTTTTAGTTGCTAATAATATTATATATATATGTATATATTAAATATATGTGTGTGTAAATAATTATAAATGTAAATAATTTATTATGCAGTAGAATATTATATATATATATATATTTAAATATGAGTTAATAATACACAATGTCATTACAGGTCAACTAGCAAGGCATCATACCGATGCATTGGAGGTTGGGGGTTTTTGGAGGAGGCAAAATTGCGAATTTATCAAGTAGCAACACATGGCATTATTTTTTATTAAAAAGAAAAAAGAAATTTGCAACAGAAAATTCTGTTCTGTTGGAAATTCCATCGGTAACTAATTTGTAACGGTAAATTTAGCGAATGAATGAATTCAATCCGAAATTCCGTCAGTAATTCCATAGCAAATTTCTTAGCTAATTTCATGTTTTTTTTTTTTGTAGTGAATGCTCTCTTTAATATACGATGAAATATAAATATATTGATGGCATGTAACATATCCTTTTTCGTTGAGCTATTCCATCTATTAATTGTCTCTACCCTAAAGACTAATATATGTATATATATATATATATTTTCAACCACACACCTAATTGGATTAACATAATCAACTATTAGAACATTAAGCAATCCTACGCAACATACTTTGACAGATTCTTTGTAAATGATGTTTATATATCAAAAACCGTACCCAAACCTTTTGGCATTCACGCAAGGGATCACTGTAATCAAAATGGGAACTTCTCATCGTGGTGAAGAAGAGAGATTGAGCCTTCTTTATGAAGCATCACGGAGAGGGTCCGTACCCACTTTGAACTCGCTTTTACGACAAGAACCATTAATCCTCCACAAGGTTTCACAAAGTGGCTCCACCGAAACTCCTTTACACATATCAGCTTTGCTTGGCCATCTTGAATTCACAAAGGCCCTTCTTTCATACAATCCCAAACTAACCATAGAGGTTGAGTCTTCCCAAAACACACCCCTCCACTTGGCTTCTGCAGAAGGTCACGTCGACATCGTGAAGGAACTGCTTAAGGTTAATAACAACCAGTGCCTGTTTCTCAATGAAGAGGGCAAAATTCCTTTGCACTATGCAGCTATGAGAGGGAGAACAGAGGTTGTGAGAGAGTTGGTGAAAACGAAGCCTGAGTCCCTCAACTTTCTAGTTGATAATGGGAACACAGTTTTGCACTTGTGTGTGATTTACAATCATTTGGAAACTCTCAAAGGTTTGGTGGAATTGGAACTTGCCATTTCTGGCAAGCATCTTAACTTGGCAAGTTCTGATGCAGTGGGCAACACCGTTTTCCATCTTGCAGTCTCGTCCAAGCAAGTTGAGGTATGATTGATATTCTTCCTTCTATATCTTGGTATCTATATATACTAGTACATATGCATGCATGCATGTACGTACGTACGTACGTATGTATGTATGGTTTCTTTTTACATGAGAGGGTTATATTTTCTGTGATTATTGGCTGAAACGATAAATATGGAGTATTGGTGTGATTTTGTTGTCTTATTGAGCATGACAAATGCAGTTCACATGGCGAAATTTTACAGGCTGGCCTGGGAATAAACAAATTGAATAAAAAAAAATTCAAATGTCGCCCAATAGCTAGCTAGTTTGCCTGTACAATATATTGCCAATATTAATGTGAAACTTTGAACTAAAAAAATAGATTATAATCTGCAGGAGTTTGTAATTTAGTCCCTCTGGCTAGTTTGCTTATTTTTCACAATATATAGTTGAATCACCGGCAAAGCCATTAATTAGCCGCCTCGTCAGAATACGGATAATGGCGTCGATGAAGGAAAGATCAAAGAAATTTGGGGTTCCTTAGTTGAATCGCCAACTCACTAACTCAGCTGGAAAGGATAGATGGTTCGGTTGAAAAAATAGAAAAGAATAGTAAAAATGGATTCCCGTCAACTATCCATCGATGAAGGAAAGATCAAACAAATTTCGGGTCAAAAATTTATTGCAAAGCTTTGACTTATTAATGGTTGACGGGTTTGGCCAGAAATGTATCTATTCTTGTCCTTTTCTTTGTTTTTTTTTTCAAACGAACTATATCAACAGAGATATGTCTATTTTATGAGCATCGTCTTCTAATTTTTTCTTGTCAAATGGAGATAAGAAAACATATTTAAAATATCCAGGTCTAATTTGTTTACATAAAATCACGCCTCTACAATATTATACTAACGTGAATGTTTATTATTTCAGACTGTAAGGTACCTGCTATCAATCCCAAAAGTAATAGAAATGGCAGGCGTGAAGAACGACATGGGACTTCGTGCCTATGACATCCTTAAACATAGTCCAAAAGATTTCAAAACCCTAGAAATACAAGTCATGCTGATGGAACATTCTGGAATCAGAACTGAGGAAACGAACGGAAGCCACACTCACAATAATTCACAGTCATCACTACCAGTTGCAAGACCTCGAATTCGAAAGAAGAAGAAGAGAAACTGTTTCATAAGGATTCTGAAATGGATTGGAGGTTGGTTCAGAGACAAAGGTGACTGGGTAGAAGAAATGAGAGGCAATCTGAGTTTAGTGTCCACTGTTATAGCCACCATCACATTTCAATCGTTAGTGAACCCACCTGGTGGCTTCATCCAACAAGGTTTATCTCAAGTCTCAACCAATGAAGCACTAAATTGCATCATCCTTAATAACAACGAGTCCTATTGTCCTGGTGAAGCAGTCTCATCTTTTCATTCCCAAAGTCGGTTTCTGGGGTACATAATTTGCAATACCATCTCTTTCATCTCATCGCTTAGTGTGACCCTCTTGCTCGTAAGTGGGGTTCCTGTGAAGAACAAAGCTTTGATATGGCTTCTATCTATAGGCATGTGT
>QFDD01003716.1:0-15028 GCA_006871305.1 Vachellia collinsii
AGAAAAAAATCTCCTATTGATATCGAAAGGAGCATTTGCTAAAAAAGAAAAAGGAGATATTGAAAGGCGTAAAATAAAGAGAGATCACAATGTATTGTACAGAAATTAACTAATCTCTTTATATGACTTGGCAATTTTTCTAAGTTGCTAATTTGGGATTAATAACAATATTGCATCAACTTCTTTCATTCCAAATAGAAAAAGCTCATAATAAGATTATTCCAAAAGTGTGAACAATGTGATTTAATTTTTACTTCGCATAAAAACACAAATTCAGTTTATTTACCCCGCGAACGCAATAGATTATTCCCTGCGTTAAACCCAAATTAATTAGGTTACTTTTAATTTATGCATTGAGATATATATATATATATATAACATATAAAGTAAGTTATATGCAGAGTTGACTGAATTTATCTATTATATTTATCCTGATAGAATAATGAGAACTGAGAAGCATGGCTAGCTAGGACACGCGGCTTGCTTTTGTCAGACTAGCTAAAGATTCTTTTATTGTTTTTCATATTTCATACAACTAAAGTGAGATCTCCGCAACATTCCGCCAAAAGAGCTTATGCGGGTCAATCTGCGGGGTTGAGCCCGCCGCGGGGCGGGTTCAAAAAACCCGTTTATATATGAGTTGAGATTTTTTCTACCCAGCTTATCATGACGGGTTGGTGGGATAGTTTTTTTTTAAATATTTTTTTTAATTATAATATTTTTTTAGCTTACTTTTAAAATATCTTTTTTATTTGTTTCAATACATAAAATAAATTTTTTTTTTCATAAATTTAATTAATAAAAATACATCATAACTTGAACATAAAAAATCTAATTCAAATTTTATATAATACAACTTAAAGATATATAATGCATTTTATAAGATTGGATTTAAACTAAATACAAACTAATTAAATTATCAATAGACATGCAATATTAATTAAGTTTACATTATGATTAGATATTATCCACATATCTTTTATAAAACAATTTTAATTTTTAAAAATTGAAAAAAAGGGTTGGCGGGTTGGCCCGCCACGGGTTGAGCCCTCCACGGGGCGGGCTCAAAACACCCGCTTACATATGGGTTGGGATTTTCTAAACCCAACCCACCACGGGTTGGCGGGCCCAACCCTATTACCGGCTCTACGCCAAATCACACAATGTATGATGAAAACGATAATTTATGCATATGGTATATATATAAAAGTTAAAGCTTAACTGTATGCCTGAAAATTATTATTTTGATTCAAACCATTAGACAAAGTCCCTGTTAAGATTTAAAATAGTTTTTTACTTTTAAAATCATGATTTCATATAAGTTACATAAATAATTTTAAATTTTTCACAATATATTTTGACAATAAAATCATAGTTTGGTGTTAAAAATCATAGTTTCTCATAAGCTATTTTTTTTTAGAAGCTATTTCCTAAAGTGCCTATTTGAATTAACGGTGAAAGTTACTTTTACAACGTAATTATGATTTACGAAGTAAGTATATAAAATGAGTTTTTTCTGGATTTATATGAATGTGATTTTCCAACGCTAATACAAACATGTTTAAAAATCTATTTTCTAAAATCATTTTAAAATTTTTTTTTTCTCTAGAAACTTTAGCTAATCCAAACATAGGTCAAGTTAAATTCACATGTGGTGCTACTAAATTTAATTAGGCACCGCAATTGTACAGGTCATGAAAATAGTATATGGTATATTGATATCGATCCCACAGAGACTAAATTTGATAGGTAAATAGACACTACAAATTTGAATTTTATTTAAGTTGAGTAAATCAAAATAAGAATAGTGAAAATATAAATTCAAATGAATTGAAATATTAACTTTAATGCGCTAAAAATATTAATTGACACAAGTAACTTAGTGTAACTAATTCCTTTTTTAAACTTTAGAGCATGTAATTACCCATATAAATATATTTAATTTTAACTTGTTAATCTAGAGTATAAATAGATATAGTGTCTCCCGATTATCTATAGCATTCTCTCAAATTAAAACTATTATTCCTTAAGTAGCTATTCAAGAAGAATTAATGAGAATAATTTCACTATAATATGATTATATGAGTCCAGTAGCTACATTTCTATTCTAAAGGCAAATTACAATAAATTCTAATATCCTATTACTTAGTTTAAAGGTTCAATTAAAATCTCTCTATCAAGGTTATTCTAAATTCTTCACTTTTACACTTAATACTGATTAAGCATTGAGCATACAGTCAAATTTAAATTGAATAAATAAAATTAAAATTAAACATAAATAAATTGTTTAAATATGCTCAAATTTTAAATAAGTTCACATTTACTCTATATCTAAAGGAAATTAGCTATACATGGTTTTAATCTAATCCATAATAATAATAATATTCAGATTTAAGAAGAGTAAAAAATAACAATAAAATAAAGAAAGAAGAAGATGCGAGCTTGTTTGTTAACCAATTCTCAAAATTAATTTTAAGTAAGTCGAGATAAAACTCTCTCACATACTTATCTCGGATTCTGTAAAATTATTTTTAAAATCAAAATTTTATTACTTCCTAAACATGCTTAAAGACTCGCCCCTTCGCTCTTTTCCTCTCGGTGTCCTCCCCTCACATCACAATGGCCTCTTCCTGCGTGCGCCTTCTCTCTCCTCTTCGCTTTTTCCCCCCCTTTTCTCTGACGTCCTTGCTACGAATGTGTCTTGCGTGTGACTCCTGGATGCGTTTCCGCGTCCCCCTTTGGTCCTTTCCTTACATGATATATAATATATATATATATATATCCATGACTGCCAAACCGCCAGCTTCTTTTTTTTTATTTTTATTTTTTTAATCTTTTCTTTTTTTCTTAAATCTTGATTTCCATCATTTTCTCTCTCTTTTACTTTCTAAAAAAAATAATAAGATAACAAAATAATAACATAAAAAGAAAAAAATAAAACAAAATCAAAATTTCTAAAAACTTGAAATTATTATTTAGTTTGATTTAATGAATCCTAAGATAATATACCATTTAATATATTTACTATTTTAAATTCAGAATATTTCACAATTATATTGATAACCCTTTAAATGTATCTAAAATATATTTTAAATATACTAAATCGAAGAGTAACAACATGTTTAAGGACGATGAAGCAAAAAGATCTGGATAAATTATCAACTCAAGTTGGCCTAAATAGCATAACTTTATCAGCTGAACAACTAGTTGCGAGTTTGAATCCCAATTCTTATATTTTTATATGCAATAACTTAACTGGAAAGGGTCTCCGTGTTATCCTTTTCGTCAAGAGTTATACTTTTTCTGGAAGAAAGGACAGCTAGTTGCGAGTTTGAATCCCAATTCTGATATGTATGCATCAACATTTTTTTTCTGGTTGTCCAACGACGACTTTGGATGACTGATAAAAGTAAAGTGGTTCCTGAAAAACATTCCGCGTCATTCCACGCTGCACGATATAAAGTTAAGGCTGAGTGGCTGGGCCCAAGCACTATCTTGTGTTGCGCACATGTTAAAAGACAAGGCAGAGAAGATACACACAAATGCTGATTAAAGTTAGTAGGAACTCAGATCATTTAGAAACAATGTTATACCCTAATGGTTACATGGGCTGTGATTTCACATTCAACATAAAACTCAATTCTCATATTTATTCTATAAACTGTAAATTAAATTGAAAAAGTAGTTTCTATTACTAATCTAGAGGAACACTGCATGGTTTTCAAATAAGTTTTGGTGTGAATGTATTTATACATGTGGTACATATATTGCAAGGTGTGTAGACTGTAAATTGTGTAGATAATGCATATATATATATAAGGCATGTAGATATTGTACTGTGTATACTCTGATTTTTGCCGTGTACTTACATGTTACACTGTCTTGCTTATAATTTTTTTTTTCTTTATTATTGTTTCTGTGTGTAGGAAATCAAGGGGATATATCGAAAACAGAACCCTCTATCTTTTTTTTTTTTAAAAAAAAAAACTCAATTATTTATCAAATAATTGATGGTTGTTATGAACAATTGTTAAGTATGTTAACAATACTTGACGGCTATTTAAGAATACCTGTCAATCATTTACATCAGCATAACTCACAATGACAGTAACAAGCCTCAATACATGACACCATATGGCATTTGTTCAGAGAATATGAAATGCCTCCATAATTTTTAACCGTTTAGAGTAGTAAAAAGATAGCCGTTGAGTATGGACTTTATCGTAGCAGTGAAGTCTAATTTCTATTGGCAGCTAATATTACTTCTTGTTTCTTATAAAAAAGTTGTTACATCCGGTCTTTATACTTTGTAGTATAACAATGAGAGCATTATACACACATAGTACCAGTTATATTTTTATTTATGTAAACGTTGTCGATTATATGTTGAATATGTTGGCAAAACAATGGGATGTTTATTTGATGTCGACAAGCCATTATCTCGTTTACCCTGCTAATTATATTGTTATTTTATTTTTGTGACATTTCTGCTTTTTCTTCAACAAAGTTTACGGATAGGAATGTCATCGATCAATGTCAATATCATATTGAGTCCTTGCTTTTTATAATTTTATGCCCCAAGTTATAATATTGTATGCCTGTGTAAAATATGAAAATTATTATATATATATATGTATAAAAAATATTTTGGAACTCAAATAATTAAAAAGTTACTATAAGTAATTATTTAATAATCAATACAAATATCATACATAAGATATATAGAATTAAGTGAACATGTGTTGAGTTTATACGTCGGTCAGTCTTGATACACATTTACCGGGGTTGAAGATAAATATACTGTATATATATTTTATAGAGGTTAAAGCATATGTTTAGTTATTGATATTTGCATCAGCTTTAACTTTATTTTTTAACTACATTTTTATTCCTCCAATCTTAATTAATTCCATTAGTTTCATTTAATAAAAAATGTTAATCTATCAAACTTGAGTTATGCACCGCAGAGTTAAGATTGGGGTACTAAATTAAACATGCACCTTCTCAGTTTAAAGCACCAAACTGAAACTTTGAGATAAATGGTAATTATAATATAAGAATTTGATTTGATGATGATCAGTGGCAGTACTATCTGAATAATTGGATTCCCTTTTGTGTGTGTGTGTGTGTGTAGATAGATAGTGTAGATAGTGCTTGGACTTCATCTGACTGAAGACCTGAACCCTAAAAAAAAAGGCTTCAGATCTTGAAGATTAACGTCGCCGTGGTCACAGAGCGAAGCATTTTCTCTATTTTCAGGTAATCAAGTTCACAATATTTCCTCTCTTTCTCTATTTTCTTCATAAATTCTTTTGTTAATTCTTTATTTTAAATTTTAGTCTCTTTAACTTCCGATCAAACGCTATGAAATTAAACGTGATAATATGTGTTGGAATGTTCAGAATCTGGAAACATAAAGCCCTCGCCGGAGAATAAATCATCGAATTCAGAACAAATGGCTATGTAATCTTACTTATCCTTGGCTTGCCCCCATGCACACAACATACACACACAGAGTAAATTACACTGAGAAACTGAATTTTTGCAACCATAAGTTTCTGTTACTATTTTTCTATTATGTTATGGTGGTTGGAATAAAATTTTTTAAAATAATTAGTACCAGCAGTAAATATTTAGTTTGAACCCTAAATCTTTTAGGAAAAATTGCTTAAAAAAATCGCTCATTACAAAATTTATTGTTCAAATGTACTTCAAATTTGTTAAGGATCCAGGTAAAATCTACTTCATAAAATACATATGCAAAATGAAAGACATTTAAATATGAGTGCTTACTTTTAGACAATAAATTATATGTTAGAAGATTTCTTCAACAAGTTCCTCAATCTCGTAAGGAGATGGAGGTAAGTCATCACTTTCCATCAACTTATACAAGCCCTTAAAATTAGGAAGTTATGGAACCTCAAATGTTCAAGCACTGAAATGAAACCTACATTTTACAGTTAATGACTGAGATGATCACTTTTGTCCTTTCATTTTTTTTCCAACTCTTTTATTTCCCTTCAACTCGTCTATTTATATTTTAAACTGCTTTATATGTATTAAAGGCTTTGTAGCCAGTAGTATGGAAACTCCAAGCCCGAGGTTATGGGTTTGATTCCTTTTTGTAATATATGCACATCAAAATTAAATGAAAATGCATGATATGTATCATGCATATTACCACGCAATTTTCTTGCAAAAGACAATTATTTAATTTCTATTTAATAAATTATTCAAGTTACATCACAATTACATTAATATTTCCTTATTTTGAATATATATATATATGTATATAAATTTCTATTAGACACAAATATTTTTATACTATTATCTAATTTTAGATATTTATCTACAACGTTATATATTAATCATTCTTACATTTGTTCATAGACAGTATTTTATAAATAATATTTATTTGAAGAAGCTCCTATTATATATATTTTGAAATAATTCAGTTATTATTGTTTTGAAAAAGAACAAATGTATTTGAAAAAGAATAATTAAGTTTTAACGATTTTGCTATATAATTTAGAATTCTTTTTAACATATTTGATAGTAGTCATTTATAATCATATCATGGATCAAGATAATTATCATTGAGAACAAACTTACAAGGACCTTATTTTATTATAAAAGTACTTAACTAATTGTTGAAACCGTATTCGCTTTTCAAGGTATCAATAGAAGGAGATGGATGTTCCACAGCTACATCATCACAACCTCGGCAAAATGTTTCTTGCCATCTTCAAGGTGAATGAAAACGCTCTCTTTCTCATTCACTCAGTTACTCTCTCTACATGCACACCGATGACAGATCTCATGTCCTAAAAGATTAAATCTCTTGTGATTAGTAAATACTACCATCAATAACAACAAAACCTTATTCCACTAAATGTGATTAGTTATATAAATCATACAATATCATTCAACTAGATTAAAAATCAAATCTCTGGATATATTGTTAACTAAGAGATCTGCTTAATGAACTCATTGAGCTTCATCTTCAGTTTTTGGCTGCCAATTTTAATTTGACTCCATACAGTTTGATCTACCTTTCTCACAGTATATAATTGGCCTTCTCTGTACATGTCTAAATCACCTCAAATGATTTTCTACCATTTTTCCAATAGATGCCACTCTAGCTCTTCCTTGAATAAATTCATTATGACTCATATATTTTCTTGTATGACTACATATTTATCTCAATATTCTCATTTCAATTACCCACACTTTGTGCTCTTGTCACCCTTTAAAGCCCAATATTCATTGCTATCGTATTATCAGTCGAATAGCAGCACGATAAAACTTCTCTTTTACTTTATTGGGTACTTTTTGATCATATATAACTTAGGTCACTTTTCTCCATTTAAACCACGCAGCTTTCAGTTTATAATTAACATAATCAATCAATTAACCATCTTTCTATAAAATTGGTCCCAAGTATCTGGACTTTGTCACATGTGAAATGATCTGATCTCCCATTATAATCTCCAAATCACTTCTAACTCTTGTTTTATCAAAATTACAATGCATATATTCTGTCTTTTACTCCTACTCAGTTGAAAGCCCTTTAACGCCACGGTTCTTCTCCACACCTCAGGTTTAGAGTTAGTATCTTTTTTTAATTGATACAAACATGTATATCTAGTAGTAAATACTAACATTTATCACATAACCAATTTACAAATGTTAAAAATAATTAAATATATTAATCATTTATAACAAACGTGTGGTAGTTTTCTGTAACATTATCTTTTAATCATGGACACTGTAACTGTCACTTTAGTGAAACTAATATAAGTTTTTATATGTAATTAACAGGGATACTTTAGAATAAAAAAATTATGAAATATGTGTTGGTTTGTTTTCCTTCTTTGATGATAACAATGACGACCACGACAACTTGGAGCATCTTGAATTGGTTTTTGTCTTTTTATATATTCTCCTGTTTCTGCGGCAGCTTTATTTTATTTCTTTATTAATGATATTTTCAATTGTTTATTAACGGGGAGTCACTTTTGCCGACTTGGAATATCTAGTGTATTGAATTTCTGCTTGTATATTGATCTTGTTTAGAATCTGGGAGCGTGGACAACAACCCTCCGGCTCATGTTATCCAAGTGTAATCTCTCCTACCATACTTGCACTTAAAATTAAAGGGAGAATCTCATTTTCTAAGAAGAAGGATATTATTTAAATTGAAAGTACTTAACTAACTATTGAACTCATGTTCATTTTCAAGGGAATGTTCCACAGATTCATCAGCTCCACCTCAGCAAAACGTTGTTTCAAAGGTACTCCATCTCCCTCCCAGCCTCACAAACACACACACACAAAATAATTGTTTTTCAACGAAGAACTAATTTGTAAGTCTTTATAGTTTTTCTCAATTTCATATGAGCTCCCTACGATTCATTTCTTTTGAATAGGTCCTTAAACTTTAATACTTTAATTTTAACGAGCTGGAGAATGACACAACTCTCAATGTAGATGTGAATAAATTATGACTTGGAAGTTCGATGCATTAATAATAAGCTCCCAAATGCTCAGAGTTTGAGAAATCACCAAATCACTCAAATTCTTCACCATTCACAGCGACTACGACGAAGAATTGATAAAACACATGGAGAAAAGAATTCAAGTGAAAAACTAACACATGCATTCAACTCATTGCTCCAACTGCCTCCTTTTCAATTTTTTTCGGTTGGGAATTAAGGCAAAACCGTAAGGATTTACGAATCCATTTTTTCCTTTTCTTTATATTATTCTGTTACTGCTGCAGTTTCTTTTTTATATTTCTTCATAATCACTGTTACTTTAAATTGTTTATAAGAACAGTGATTTTTGCAGTCCATAGAATTGGTTCAATTTTTGTTTGTGTGAGAGATTTCCATGTGTTTGAATATGTATCTTGATTTTGTTTAGGATCTCGGAACGCAAACAACTCGCCGGATATTCAACCATCAAATTCAGATGTCCCTGGGTAATCTCTCTCATCATATTTTTCACGTTCATAAGCATATTTATGCTAATTAAATATATTCAAAAAAACAAAAAAATACATATTGTAAAGGAAAAAATATTATTTACTATAAATAAATTTAGTCTTTATTAAATAATTTTTAATTTCAAGAAGGTCCTATCACTACAAAAAAATTGAAGTCGACACTAAAAATATAAAAGTTGCCGCTGAAAGATTTTTGGCGGCGACAAGTCGTTGCCAAAGAGCTGCCGCCGAAGCTGTTGTCGCTGAAAGTTTTGGTGGCGACAAAAAAAAAATCGCTGCTAAAGGCTACTAAAGTCACCACCGATACTTTCACAATCATTAAAGAAATAATAATTTACTCTGGTGACTGCCACATCATCACTATTCCATGCACACCATTTGTCGCCACATATATACCACCTCACTTACGCCACATGTCACCACCTCATACTACCATGTGTCGCCAGTTGATAAATCTGAAGGTTTACCTTCTCTAGGAATCGAACCTCCAATCCCTTAGGCGCTCGTGAGCTTTTGCCAGTTGAGCCACCATGATTTTGCATACTTTAAAAGTATATTTAATTATATATATAATATTTTACTACATAATAAATCTTAAACATTTACACACACACACACATTTATGTGTATATATATTATTTTTACATATATCTATATATACAATATCTAATATTATTAGAAACTAAAAGTAAATTAGATTTAATGCATGTGTTTATTATTTTATATATTTGCATTTTATTTTACATACAGTATATTATTGATTAAATAATAATTTTCATACACTTATATAAATATTAATTTCATAATTTTTATTTTTTAAAAATATTATTTTTAGGTAAAAATATTATTTTTAATAAAAAATTTACAAATAAAATAAATATGAAATTTTTTGTCTTAAGTGGTGACTGAAAAAAGTAACCGCTGAAAGTCAGGCTTTCAACGGCAATAGAAAATGCTGCTAAAAGTCACCTTCAGTGGGGATGGAAAAGGTCGCCGCTCAAGGGCACCTTCTATGGTGACCCAGAAGTTGCCGTTGAATGTCCCCTTCAGCGTTGAATTTTTTTGTCACCGCTGAAAGTTGTCGTTAAAATATTTTTTTTTGTAGTGTATACCATATATACACACTTTAAAAATAATAAGTTATTTTTCATTAAAAAACATAAATATATATATATATAGAAATAATACTTAATTTATAACCATTTTCCTTTACAATTTAGAATGCTCTTATGTAACTTATAAAGTAGTAGTAATGAATATAATTAAGATACTTTGGGAAAAATTGTAATTCAGAATAAAGGTAGAAAGATCTTATTTATATAAATAAAGACTTAACTGACTTTTGAACTGATGTTTGCTTTTAAGGGAATCTGGGGGAGGAAATGGTGATCCCGAAGCTTCATCAGCACAAGTTACTCAGCCCTACCGTCGTCAAGGTTCTCTTCCTCTCTCTGTGCATAGTAAATACAATCTCAGGCTCTTAAAAGTATTTAATTTCGTGTACTTTATATTATATATCAGTTTATAAAATGAATAAATTAGTTTAAAAAAATGATGAATAAAAATATATTTTAAAATAATATATTCAGCTTTTTTAATCACTTAAAATAAAGTTAATTAACTTTTATGTTAAAGGATGGTGTGAAATAACAGTAAATGACTTGTCCTTTTTTTGCCAAGAAAAATGAAGTTTTCCTTTTAACTAGTAGCTCACTCCTTTTAACTAGATACTTTGGGACTCATCTCTCTCATTTATGGTGGTCAGTTTCAGCAAAGGTTAGAAAAATATACCTAGAGCTGTACGAAGCAGCAAAGGATGGTAAATGGGAAGCAGCAAAGGCAATCTTAGAATCGAACCAATCGGAAGGTAGGGATAATCTACTACGAGCTGACTTAACAAATCGGAAGGAGACCATCCTCCACGTGGCTACACAATCAAATCAGGCTGGTTTTGTGAGGCGGCTGTTGAATTATCTGATGGACCATGAAATAAGAGGTTGCTTGGAATCAGAAGACGTGAACAAAAACACTGCCTTGGTCTTCGTTGTAGCATCTGGGAATATGGAGATTGTTGATATGATGGCGGAAAAGGATCCTGACTTGCTAAAAATAGGGGGCCTCCGAGAACATGTCATACCACTTCACGTTGCTGCTTTACAAGGAAAAAGTGAAATGGCACGATATCTATACAAAAGTACAACTTCTGAATATAACTCGGAGTTACTGTTCTTCCTCTGTGTCAATGCCGGAATCTATGGTAAGTACACACACAAGAGACTGCAAAATTTAGTAAGTTTGTGCTTCGAAGTATAACTTGTATCCGATGTAATTATATACATCACTTTTATTTATATGTATTCATTTGCCCAGATTTAGCATTGAAGTTGTTGAAGGAGGAACGACATCTAGCATTTAAGACTGATGATAACGGAGAGACTGTATTGCAAGTATTGTCTCGAAAGCCTTTAGGCATGTCAATGCTTTTCCTTTTCTGTTAGCACTTCCTATCCGTTGATATATAAACTTTAATAGCACGTGCTTTTGAAGCTAATTAACGATGTTGATTGGTGTTAAAAAATATCATTAGAACCCAATCAATATACCATGTTTTTTTATCGAAACGTTGTTGGCGGACAAATAATTAATTTCATTATGGTTTGATAGTTTTAGTTAGGCCATAACTTTGCACTTATGGCTGTAGATTTATTTACCTGTAATCAGAAAGAGGTGCTGATACGATTGAATCAACGTACAATACTTTTTTTATTAATAATATTATTCTGAATTTTCTTTCAAAGTCAGTTTTGACTTAATTTCTCAGCTAACTTGATTGTCACATTGTGTTTCCTAGGTTTGAAGCAAACTCAACAACATGAGCTTGTAAGATACTTGTGGTATGACATATTTCTTGGGCTAAGTGACAGTGAGATCGTTGAAAAAATAAAGAGACCTCCACATGTAATATTTAATGCTGCAAAAGTTGGGAATTTCAAGTTTCTAGAGTTGCTCATAAGTACATATCCTTATTTAGTATGGGATGTTGATGAAAGGAATAGAAGCATAATTCACATTGTAGTTTTGCATCGTCAAGCTGATATCTTCAACTTCACACGTGGCATAGGCTCAATCAAGGATATAATAGTAAATTAATCTGATGAAAGCAATTTATTGCACATGGCTGCATCATTGCCATCAAAGGATCGACTAAACTTAGTTTCTGGGGCAGCATTTCAGATGACTCTTGAGTTATTATGGTTTGAGGTATTTAGTTACATAAACATTTAGTCCGTTTTTTTGTTTTTTTACAAGGACTACCACGCATGCATGCACACACTCTTACTCTTGAGATATGAGTCATTGTTTTGTAAATAGTATATATAATATCATATTGATGGGATGCATGCATATCGTTTATAAAAATGGCAGGAAGTGAAGATGGTGCGACCATCATTCATAGAGGAAAAAGTAGGTGGCTTGACTCCTCAAGAACTATTCACAGAGAATCATAAAGATTTAGTGGAAAAAGCACAATCATGGACGAAGAAAACAACAAATTGTTGCATGCTTGTTTCAACTCTTACAACTACTGGAGTGTTTACTGCTACATTCAGTATACCAGGTGGCGTTGAGGACAATACAGGAAGCCCTCATTACTTAGTGGATGAGACAACGTGGTTCATGATATTTTCCATATTTGATGCAATTGCAATGATATCATCCTCAACTTCCATATTTATTTTCTTCTCCATCCTTATCTCACGGCATGCAGAATATGATTTTCACTACAAGTCATTGCCGAGAAAGTTAATATTTGGATTAATCACATTATTAATCTCCGTAATAAGCATGATGACGTCATTTAGTAGTGCATTCATCATGTATTTTAATACCACAGCCCAAAGACAAAGCCCTCATCACAATGTTCTGAAGTGGGTTCCTATCTCTATTTTTGTGCTTTCATTGATACCCATACCCATATTTGCATATCTGCTTTGGCCACTCTGGAGTGATATAGGCAAATTAATCGAATTTTCCTGGCATCTTTCTCAGCCAAGGAAAAATATTTTTAACTTGAAAAAATGTAGTCATTGATTGGTCTCTTCATGTGCTATATTCATGTACGTAGTCCAAGAGTCTTGGATTGATAGATCTCTCCAGGAGGGTTTGTAATATAGGATGTTTGACTTACGTGTGAGATTGTTCATGTATTTGCTGTTTGTTTGATCAAATCCATGGGAGTTTGTATTATTCTTTGAATTTTTTTATGTCAATTTGTGATTATGGTTTGTCTAGATCTTATTTCTTCATCCCCTCTTTTTCTGAAGTTGGAGGATGATGAGGCCTTAATTGTATTGGCTATCAATTAAACTAAGTCCAATGAATTATTCTATGGTATAGGATCGATGTAGCTCATTACTTTCTGAAAGCAGGTTGTGAGCTTTCTTAGGTTCAATTTTCTAAGGTGATTAAAGACACATTCAAATAACCTAAACTAGAATGCAAGATAGTAATCTCTAAACGCAATTAAAATAACTATAATGCCTATACAGTACAATGATTATGCAGATGAATCTAAGAAATATTTTTATGATGAAAATTGAAACCTACCGTAGATGAATGGAAATTCAAGTTGGGGGGCGTTTCAAGGAAATTAAATGCAAAATTAAAGAAGAATAATTCATAAAAACAAGTAAATTCTAGCTTGCATCTGACACAATGATTATATCACTTTTATTTATATTTATTCATTTGCCGAGATTTAGCATTGGAGTTTCTGAAGAAGGAGCGAAATCTAGCTTTTAAGACGGATCAAAAAGGAGGATAGTATTGCAAATATTGTCTCGAAAGCCTTTAGGCATGTTCACACCCAAATATATAAACTTCGTTTGCCTTTGCATTCGCATGCGAGTCGGAGTAGGCGTATACCCCAAATGTGATACGGGCACGCTTTTTCGCTATTGCGTGCATCGTCCAAACTGTGGCTTCCCATGCATGCCTTCATGATACCGCCATCTTTGCCCATTATTTCGATTTCAGCTTTCTTTCCTTCCTTCCTTCCTGTCGTCTTGTTTTGTTTATTTTTACTTCTGAAATCTCTTTGCCTCCTGGATATAAGATTGTTTACAGGCAATCTTTGTACCCCATTGATAAAATTGAATTCGGCTCGTGTTTCTGAGCATCCTATGCAACGAAAATGAAGGACAAAAGTAACCTTTTCTATTTGAAAAATGATGTACGATTCGTATCTATTCCATAGACAGAAACATGGCGGGGAATATGAGTTCATAATTTCAAATGCTTGCGTTCATCGTATATTACTATTTATTGATGCCACGATGCTTATGCAAAAATGGCCTTTTTTCTCCCCAGAGAGAAAATTGAGGAAAGATGTTTGTGGAATAATTAGGGTAACAATGATCGTGTTCCCCTTTCTGAGTGTTCCCCTTTCTGAGTATATATTCATTGCTTATGATTGTACAAACAGGGCCTATGTGGGCCCATGAGAATGCAAAGAATAATTGAACATAGATACAGTGTAAGTGGGCCAAGACTAAAGTAGCACAAATGGGCTCATGTTTTAACTTTCCCCCTCAAACGAGAGGGTGTTACTGACAGACCGAGTTTGCTTCTGTGATGGTTGAACTGCGAGTGAGTCAGGGCTTTGGTAAGGCAGTCGGCCACTTGATGAGCAGAAGGAACATAATTAATGTTAATGAAACCAGCTGAGACCAAATCACGGATGAAGTGAATGTCTATTTCAATGTGCTTGCTTCTTGAGTGCTGAACTGGATTTGAGGCAAGGGCTTTGGCACTTAGATTATCACACCAAATGACAGAGGGACTTCTAAGAAATAAGCCGAGTTCAAACAGTAAGGAGTGTAGCCATTTCAACTCAGCAGCACCGTCTGCTAGTGCACGATACTCTGATTCTGAGCTGGATCTAGACACTACTCGTTGTTTTCGTGACAACCAAGAGACCAAGGTGTTGCCTAGAAAAACACAGATTCCCTCCATCGATTT
>QFDD01003717.1:0-18146 GCA_006871305.1 Vachellia collinsii
CCTTTTCCTCACTTCACCCCATATTCTCGCAGTGGCACAGAAACAGAACATAGAATCTTTTCCAATCTCCAGGCTCATAGTGCTGACGGGTCATGACATCATTTGATTCTCAGCTTTCCATTTTTTTAAAACTCACTCCAAACATCTTATCCTCAACAGCTTAAAAGGAAAAAAAAAAAAGCTTTCTTCTATCATGTTCCAATGATTTCTGGGCCTTGGCTTAACTAGTTTTAATTATTTCTGGGTTGACAGGCTTGGCAGCTTTATGAAAACAACTGTATACTTGGACTGGTAGATCCTAGACTGTCAACAAATTTCAACGAGGAAGAAGTAAAAAGGATTGTAGGGATATCTCTTCTGTGCACTCAATCATCCCCATTGTTGAGGCCGGCGATGTCCCGTGTCGTGGCAATGCTCTCTGGAGATATTGAAGTGAGCGCTGTAACTTCAAAGCCTGGATACTTGACAGACTGGAAATTTGATGATGTGAGCAGCCTCATGACTGGCTTGGCCACA
Source organism: Vachellia collinsii (assembly GCA_006871305.1). NCBI lineage: Eukaryota > Viridiplantae > Streptophyta > Magnoliopsida > Fabales > Fabaceae > Vachellia > Vachellia collinsii. The sequence goes on from QFDD01003717.1 coordinate 517, forward strand.
AAGGGATCAGGTACAAGTCAATATAGCTCATCCACAAGTACCACTACCAGCACAGTTAGTGTTACTAACCAATCACCTGCAGATGCTTCTAAACCAATCCTTCGTCACATTAGTGAAGGTAGGTGAGAATTGATTGATCATGCATTTTCTACCCTTTTTGGGTTCCCAGTTCCTGTAAATAACATCCACGAGAGAGTTGGTTGTCCTCCAAAGTTGTCTTCAATTTTCTTCCCCGTACCCTTTATTGTTTACAGCATCACCTGTTGGTGTGTTCAAATGTTTAGCCTCTTTATTTGTGACTCCATCCCTTGTTGGTGTGTCAACAAAAATTTTTCTTCCATCAATATAATGTTTTGTTCGGAGAAATCATATTATTCGTAAGCTGTAAAATGTTGTTCATTTCTTGGACTGTGCAATGGAATATAAAAAATGGAAAAATTAATTAGTCAATCCTTGTAGTTAGTCATTTAAAATATTGCCCCTGAACTTTAAAATATCGTGTTAAAGAGTTTACTTTTATCAATAAATATGTATTACAAATACATGATTAAATGATTAAAATATAAAATTGACAACAATTGCATTTAAATATATTGTAAATCTAAATAATTGAAATTAAATCTATCAACATTCATAATTTATCATTCTTAATAAAAAAAACTTCTATGATGTTTATATATAAAGTCACTAAACATGGTCAAATAGAAACAATTAGCACAAATTTAATATCGGGTTAATACAATTTTATAAGTTAGAATAGTAAAAACTCACAAATTCAATGAAGTTTATTGTTAGTGTGAGTTTAAGAGGGATGATATGATTTTGTAAGTTAAAAACGTAAAACCATTTTATTCAGAGAGTAAACTCATAAATTTGACTCGAATGGTTTTAAGTTGAAAAAAAATGTTATATTATGGCTATAAATATCACACAACACTACTACCGAAAAAAATGTAAAATAGAGATGGATTCTAATAGGGGATTGAATCAAAGACGGACTGTAAATCTAGAGACGCGATCCATTTTAACAAATAGACACGGGTTAAAAAAAAATATTTGTCACATATTTTTAATTTATTTATAACGTTCATAAATATAAATAATTATTTTCAGTAACTAGACATGTTTTCTTGCACAATGCATAAAAAATTCGAAATGCGTTATCTAAGACTTGTGAATACTCAATTATACATCTAAATATGAATTTAACAAACACTTCCCTGTGAATCAGTGTTGCTTATTCACCGGTTGACCAAGTGAACCTCATGAAAATGGCTTTGTATGAATCAGTGTTGTTTAGGAGGAGCATCCTTCTTCTTCACCTATGCATTTCTCTGTGATGGGATGGAGCTAAAGTTGAAAAATTGTTAATTTTTAAAATAAAGTTAATGGAATTTAAGATTGGTTATCTTTTATCCCCAGGAAAGATAGTGGAAGCAACTTTAAACGTAGGATTAATGGCGTAAATATAATCACTTTTGTAATGAATATAACTTTCAGATTTGTTTTGCATAATTAAAACAGCAAAATAAAGTAACAACACAGGTATATATATATTTCCATTAATGTATTTTCATTTCCACTACAATAAGATGTATTTAACTAATTAATTAATGACATTTGGCTGTTAATTGAGGAATGAATAAAACATACGAGGGGTCAACACCCAGAAACAGAGAAAACCAGAGAGAAACAGGGGAGAGAAAGCAGTTGATTGTGATTTGACTGATTTCTCTGTGGCATGCATGGCGAAGAAAGCAGTGTTGATCGGATGCAACTACTCGGGGACGAAGATCGAGGTGTGAGGCTGCGTCAACGACGTGAGGAGCATGCATACCTGTCTGATTCAGCGTTACGGATTCTCCGATAACGATACCAACGTCTTGTTCGACACCGACAGCTCCTGCATCCCGCCTACCGGCAAGAACATACGATCGGCGATCAAGAAGATGGTACGGTCGGCGGAGCCTGGAGACGCTTTGTTCATACACTACAACGGCCATGACACTCGCCTCCCCGCCGAGACGGGAAGCCGATGACACAAGCTACGAGCATAATGAGCTGCCCAATTTCAACTTTTTGGATATAATTTGATCAGTACAAATTTATCCAGCTTTTACTAATGATGCGTTCTGTAATTTATTCATGCATTTTAAAATACTAAAATATCTAAAATAATATGTGTATGTAAAAATAACATTGACTTATCATAAAAAGTAACTATTCTAACAAATATTATGAGTCTAGGTGCACATCACTCTGGATAAGCACTCAATATTATTCTTTAAAAAAAAATAATTTTGGCGGGTTTTACTGTACATTTTAATCTAATTAATATATTGATTGATATTGATGTTTTAAAATTATGTACGAATATATACTCATAATTTTCAATGATATTGATTGATGAAGATCAAACAGTTAGATTGTGAATAAAAGAAAAAAATTTCACTTTTACGTTTTAAACATAGAATTTGAAGTGATGCAATAATCATTGTGCACAATAAAGTAGTTGCATAAATATTTCCACACAAAAAAGGCATAAACATTTTATTTTATATGACGGAAACAGCAACTGCAGAATAATCTAAAAACGAGAGGAGAAAGGCAGAGACAGAGCTCCCCATAAGCTTCATGACAGAATCAGAACCATCAAAATTCAATTCAGCCTGCACAAAAAAAAAAAAAAAATCAATTCAGTTGGACACCTTATAAAGACTAACACTTTTTAAACATGCTAAAGTGTACAATTAATGGCTTATTTCAATACACAAAAAAAAAAAAGCAACAATACTTGAATGAGCATGGAAGGGAATTGATTCTTGTATTGAACAAGATTCAAGCTCTGGTTTTGGATTCAGAAGATTTCTTCTTCAAACAGTGGAGCAAGAAAATGAGTCTTGTGAAATCCACACCCCTTCTGCATTTCGTCATCGTAAAAGAAGACACAATGAGGAGGAAGAAGAAGAAGATGAAGAAGGATGGGATATGGAGGATAGCACTGTGAAGAACTGGTCACTGCCTCTCAACGCAGATTAAAATGCTCAAGCAGAGTACTGGGAAAGATGATATAGATGTTGGGAAAGTGAGGCTTGTAACAACGTTTTTTTTCTTTTAAGTTACTTAATACCATAATAATATAATCTGACTGCAAAATTAATCATTTATTTCAAAAGAAAATATTTAACAAAAGTTAAATCAAATTTATGAGTCTAGAATCATATTATCATAACATCAACTCAATAATTATCACTTAAAAAATGTTAAATCAACGGGATGAAACAAAAGTCTTAGTAACCAACAAACTTACTTACTAGACATACAAGCAAGTGTTCAATAGGTGTCAAATGGGATAGTTATGAAATCATCAAATTCTCACATGCATATATAATTCATATATATAATACATAAACGTATATATATCAGAGCCCACTAAATTCATTACTATTCTTTTATATCTCCTCTAATTAAACCCATGAGCTAATATTAACTCACATGACTAGTAGTTAACTCACAAATGTACCAATCAAGTTATATGGACTAGCCAGATCCACAAATCACAAAATCGAGCCATGGGTTCTCCCTTTGACGCATCATTGAGGCATTAAGGTTTTATAATAAAACAAAGGGCTAAAAGACCAACCAATGTACACCTAGATATACACCACCTTATCTCCTTAAATGTACCAAATTCACCCCATTATCTCCTCTGTAATACCCTTCAAGTCAACCATCAGCATTCCCTCTTAAATTGATATTTGCCAGATTTAAATATATGCATACACAATTCATATCACAAATTTGTAATAATTCACATTTTTTTAATATTGCATAACTTTGTATATTTATTTTTCAACAAGTCAACTCCAATATGACAAATTTATAACAACATAATATTTACAAAGATATAATTCCATAGCTTAAAAGCATTTTAATACTCTATTAAGTGTGAAAATCATTTACAAGCATACATAATATGTGAAAGTTGATTACCTCTGGCTAAAGCAAATGCATATACCACAACAATCCAAAGTTCAGATCATCAAAACACAATCAATCTATACAATTAATTTCATTATATATTAATATATGGCTAACCAAAACAATATTATAAAAATTTACATAAAAAATCACTTCTTCTCTTAACTTTATTTATTCTAACAATTCTCCACTTATAATCACAACTCAATTTCTTTATCCCAATTTATTTAAAAAAACACCAAATTCTAACTCTTAAAGTTCCTTCAAAAATTCCTAGGATTCACATCTCATCATGAGCCACAAGTCAACTTCATTAAATAATTAATATAGGCTCTAACATACTAAAATAATTTATAAAACTCCAATTTAAATCAGTACAAATATCATACAAGCCTTAAATGATAAAAACTGAAAAATTAACACTTGTTTGGCTAATTTAGTTTTTAGTACTCCAAAATTAGCAACTGAGCAGGCTAAGAAATTTTCATTCGTTAACTTTAGAATGCTGATGTTAGATTGACACCACCACTGAAGAATAATCAAATTGTTAGGTTACAATTTGAAAATGCTATTGTAAATCAAAAGTCTGACTCTATTATCTTTTACATATATGGAAGAGAGACCAAATTAAGTTTAACTAATCTAAGCATCTCACAATAGTCAAAGCTTAACATTACAATAAGCTTAGGCTTGGAAATAAGAATAGTGGATGCTCTGTATAGCAGTAGGCGTAATGATCAATTGGAAGGGACATGGTAGTATTTGCCTTTACACATACACGTGTAAACAATAGGGCAGGACTCTGCAGATAAGCACTTGAAGCTCACTGTCACCCTCTTGCAGGGAAAGCATGCCCTGCATGCATGAGAGCTATCAGGCAAGCTTGAACCGTATGAATGCATCATCTATTCCTACAAAATTATAAGGGACTTTCTTGAAAGTGACATCCGTAAATCGTTTTATCATTGATAAAACTTAGATCAAGTTTATTAGGTCAATCAAATTAAGTCATTAGGGTTATTTTGTCTTCATCAGCATTTAGCTCGAAAGAGATAGTGGACATAATGAAAAAAAATAACCCAGGCGGCATAATTAAATTGGAACAATGGACATAACGAACCTAATGAACTTGACTTGAGTCTTGTCCTTCTATTATAATCTCTGTTACTTGGTGTTAGAGTTCATCAATAATTTGAAGTTAGCCTTAAACACACACTCTAGAATGAAGATTACTGATGCTTGAAAGCTTATACTGAAGAAATTATTTTCAACAAAGACTGTTTTTCAGGAGATCAGTGACTTCAGATATATTTCGAACTGTTGGAAACAAACCTCATCCTTGGTTACAGCTTTCTCTTGCAGGCTCACAAATGTATCTGTAATATGGAAAGGAAGGATATATCGTATCATTTTCCATGAATATACCAAAAGGCTCCTTAGAATTGAAGTTTCAAAACCGTTTTAGCATTAAATATTTATTTGCATGCATAAACTTACTTGCACATTCATATAGATAGCATTTAGTATGCATGCAGATACGTTAAAGAAAAAACTAGAGTAACTGAGGTACTAAATTCAAACTGAAGATAACACTTACCATGACTACCTATGATCTCTCTCAGGCTCCAACCATGGGAAAATACCACAAAAACAATCAGAAGGAGGAGGAAATATTTGTGGATTCGAACACCCAAAAGCTTCATATTTTGAAGAAGTTATACAAAAGCACAATGAAAGTTATATGATCGTGTTGTATGTAAAGCTAAAGGAGTGAAGAGGTTCTTATAAATATGAGTTCATAGGTACATCAGCAGAATCTCACATGATCCACGGCCATGTTTTGAAAGTTTCACATGTTTTGGTCGAGTCATGGGAGATTAAATGGAACCGGGCATTGTGACTCAGAGGAAGATATTTATGAACTTCAATTATAACTAGCTGCTTTATTTGATAATTATGGTACTCAAACTGTATGTGTCTTCTGGGCAAAGTATATGTTGGCTTGTTTACCGCTACTCTGTCGCAGTCTCAGCTGTCAAAAAGGACGAGGAGGAGAAGTTAATTTTGAACGAGGGCATTCAATGAAATTTATTTGGAACCCGGACTCCTCCAGGAAAAAAATAGTGGCAAGAGTTTGTCTGTGTATGAATATTGAATGAGTTCACAGGTAGTTTTTGATTAAATTGTTCTTTAGTTTCGGGGGGAGCCATACATTGTACTATATCTGCCACTGGATTATTTTCAAGAGAGACTTGTGTGGATTTTAAATATTGTAAAGAATAAAATGCTTAGTTCACATACTATTTGATTTTTTTAATTGTTCATGCTACTTCCAAATCACTTTGAACTTGTGTTCTCTTCCGTAACACGCTTGTCATCTTAATTAACCCCTTACAACAGTTAAACATGAAGTTTGTCATTTTTCGTGGTATTTCTAAACAATGGTTAGGAAGAGTAGATTCAATTTTTTCCTTCTGTCGTTTTATACCTTGTAGCATATTCCTCGTGTTACCGTGGGCTGATATGACCTATGAAATTGGGATAATAGCCAATGTTGTGAGATTTCCTAAATAATTAGCTGCTTCTGATACTCGCATTCCATATTATTAGTTTGAAAAGGAAATCTCATTGGAGTTCAATTTTGTAGTGGAAGTAAAATGATCTTCTTCAGCTTTCTTGCATCTTCTATATGAACAAAGTAATATAGTAATGACTTTTAGATTTTATTTCTCACTATTTTAGACTTGTGTTTCATAATGAAAATCCATGTGGCTCATGAAAAATCATCAACTACTGTTAAATAATAGTGATACCCTTGATGTGTGGCTGTTTTATGTGAAGCCCATACATGGAGATGTAATAATTCAAAACAACATTGTGTTTTATAACAGTTAGAGGGAAAAGGCAACTTCATATGTCTAGATTGAGCAACAACATCACAAACTTTATTCATGGATATATCTCTTAGCTTCATAAAATGCAAATGCTTCGAAACAGAAGATGGGGCATGTCCTAATCTATGATGTAACAATCAGATAGCATATGAAGTGCATTGCTCGTGATAATCTTCAGCAAGATTAACAAAGTTAGAATGAACCCCTTGTGTGTGTGTGTGTTGCAAGATGTAGAGGCCTTGGACGGGTTTACAAGTCGCCTTCATCAATAGTTAGGAAAGAAAGCAACTATAGAGTGGTGTTCCTTTGTCAAACAGGACACAGAAATCAAATTAAACTCTAATTTTGGTGCATATAGGACATTATCTAATGTAAAAGCATTAGCACAATGAATCTTTCCTACTTGGGTGATAGGTATCCGATACCCATAAGGAATCTTAAATATCTGTAATGGGACCTCAATGGGTTGTATAGGAATCCAACACAGATAAATCGCTAATAAGTTTGTGTGTGTGTATAGAAAAGGGTGTTTTTGCGAAACCTATATCGATTAATGCATGCACTATGGCTGACCCTTCTACATCCTTCTTAAGGAAGGCTAACTCATATTGGTTTGTGTGAGCGATAGGGTGACCATATTCACTCTCTTTGCAGGTGGTGCTCCTCCATGTCTAGCAGAGTTAACTAAACAGCTAACAATCGTTTCTTCACTTAGCCGAGTATTGTTCCTTTTGTAATCTGCCGGGAAGCCAATTATATGCCAACAAATCTCTTTGGCATGACCCTTCTTATGGCAGTGGCTACATTCAACGTTAGATGAACCGCATCCTTTCCCTCAGCTCCTAACTGTGCCTCTGGCAGTCATGGCAACTCCATCCAACAGGTCTGTCTTTACTCTTTACAGAGGAAGTGAGGTTTTTCTAGTAGTGTTTGATTCTCCATGCTTGCATACATTATATTTTCATTGATTCATATAAATAGATGGATGGTGAGACAACATTTGATGCTATTATAGTAGTACTTGCTTCTATGATTCTCCCTGTTTCATTGAGTCATTGATGCTATTTCTAAAAATCTCACTTCCATGGAAGTGAGATGGATTCCATGTGTCTACTTATGGAACTCATAGAACCCATTTTGATGGAAGTCTCATTTTCATAGAAGTGGCTTTTAACATAACAAACAATCAAATTTTACAATTTCACTTTTATTTCCAATTCTCACCTCTCAATTCCAACATACCAAACAGGGCATAAGCCGGTGAGGGGAGCTCATGAGATAAGATCAGCTTATTTCTCTCTATTCGGATTTTGGACTGGTGAAGCTGCCACGTAGGACACATTAAAGATGCTAGAAAATTCCACCACTCATTGAACTCAAACTATAGCATTGTAAAATTATGGCATTGGATTAACGTTGTAAAAACACAATCAAGTTAGAATAAAATTTTCTCACATATTTATCTCTTAAATTGTAAAATATGCTAAAAAAGTATTTTCTTTTCTTTTTTTTGATGAAATTAAAAAAAAAAGTATTTTCTATTGTTAATCCAAATGAACACCATATGGATTAAAATAAACAATTTATTAAAATCAAAATTAAAATTCTATGAAATTATAATGAGTAATAATGATATTGGATTGAAGGAGGGGTTAAGATGTAAATTTAGCAATCAACTTTTTTTTAAAAAGGTATTTAACAATATAATATTTACTTGAGTGCAAATATATATATATATATATATGAACTTACATAAATAGGTAAAAATGACAACATTAACATCCATTAATTTTAAATTCAATGAGCCTCACACTATCTTTCGGAGTCCTCTAATGCCATCTCATACATACATTGTTTAATCACAAGGCACCAACTCATAATTAATTTTATCCCTTCTGTCATACTCTTTCTCTGTGATTAATGTGTTTTTTTCACCTTGACACTAGAATTAGTATCTCACAGCTCCATAACATGCTGCATATTCTCTCCATTTAAGCAATGCCTCATAATTTTCGCTTTTTGGGAAGATAAAATTAATTTCATAATTTTAATTATTTTTAAAGTAAGTCATACACACTGTTCTCATATGACTTTTCTCATCCTCATTTTATCTCAAATAAAAACCCAAAATTGAAAAACTAAAGAAGAAAATAGAAAAGTCTTGGAGCTAGAGCCGGGAAAACAGATCCAACCCGCGGGTTCGGGTTACAGAAAATGCAGTCCACAAAAATGCGGGCTGCACGAGCCAGGGGGTTATGCGGGCTCAACCCGCGGGTTGGCGGGCCAGCCCGCCTTCTTTTATTTTTTATTTTTTTATTTTTTAAAAACTAATTTTTTAAGTAAAATTTTTACAATGTTAAATCTTTATGAACCATACACACATGATTGTATATACTTATTTCCATCTTATTGTTATTTATATATCAAAATGAATATTTTTTAAAAGAAGTTTAGGATTAAAATAAATAAAATTTACTAAATATATTATAATTGCTAAATAATATATGAAAATTTATTCCGAAGATATTTTTTGAAGCCAATTAATTTCATATTAATTATTTATGTAAGTATTTATGTTTATTAAAAGTTATAAATATATATTAAAAAAAATGCCCTTCATGTCAGGCTCAGGCTGGGCTTTTCTCAGCCCATCAGGATGCGGGCCACATAGGCCCACACCTTTGGCCAGCCCGTTTACCGGCTCTATTTGGAGCTTATTTAAAATTAACTTTTAAAAAATGATTGTATATAAGAGAAGTTTTATCTTAATTTGTATAAAAGTAATTTTGAAAGAGATTGACAGATGTTTATCTGCTTGGCTATTTATCATGCAATTAATATCCGTTACAAAAATATCTGTACGGCTTTGGAAGATTTGCTCACCACGTGGCCCATTAGTCATGTCTAGTATTGACTCATCGTATAGGAATGGAGATAATCAATGTGCATCACAAATTTCTTAAGCAGGATTGAATCTAATAGGAAGATTTGTTTTTTAATATGAAGATTCAAAGTTTGAATTTTCATTGAAAAACATATTTATATTTAGTGTTCGATAATACTTTAAGCAAAATAATCTTTAATAAGAAGATATATGTACTTTAAAAAAAATCTCATAATATACTCTAAAGAAGATAAGATTAATTTCTTTTTTGCTGGATTCATTTGATAGTTTTAATTATTTTTCAAAATAATCTTATGACTTTTGTCATTCTAATTTATCTCAGGTAAAAAACCCAAAATTGAAAATAAAGGAGAAAATAGAAAAGACTTGGTCCACTCAACCATTTGCCATGCAAGTAATATCTGCACGACTTTGGAAGCTTTGCTCACCACGTGGCCCATTAGTTATGTCTAGGATTGACTAATCGTATTTAGGAAATATGACATCCATGTAAAGAAGATAAGCCATTTGCATCACAAATGTCTTAACCAATCAAGATTGAGTCTAGGGAACAAGGAAAATGCCAAGAAAATCAATGTGCATTAGAATCTCTCAACCAATCGGGGTTGGTTGAGTCTAATGGAAGGATTTAATTGCTTATAGTATTATGAATCAATGTTTGGGTTATTATTGGGAGATATATCCACATTTAATTCATAACAATATCTTGATTAGAATTACGATTAATAGGAGAATACTTATACTTTTTTGAAAAAAAACCCTCGTAGTACATTGGGGAAGATGAGATTAATTTCATGATTTCAATTATTTTTTAAGTAAGTGATATAATAAAGAAAATGGAAAAGACTTGGTCTTGCCATCACAAAGAAGACTTGGCCTACTCGCGTTTTGTCATGTAATTAATATCTGCAAGGCTGGCTTGGAAAGTTTTGCTTACACCGTGGCCCATTGGGCCAGTCATGTCATATTTAGGAAAATGACATGCATCAATGCATGTAAAGAAGATAATCAATGTGTGTCAGTCTCTCATCCAACTCGAGTGGGAGGGATTAACTCGTAAAAATACAGCAAAGTAAATCAAATTTTGAATCATCTTTATATTTATATTTAGTTCCTTGTAATACCCTTTAACAAAATCACCATTAATAGGAGGAGGATACATGTACTTTTAAAAAAAAACTCTCATAATATAATAAATTAAAATGTAAATTTTTATTGAGAAATGTGTTTAATTTTAATGTTTGATAAGTGCTTTAAACAATATTACATCCAGTAAAAGTATATATGAGTTTAAAAATTAAAAAAAAACATGGCATTCTAAAAGTAATTTTAAAATAATAAAAATATTTTTTTTTTTAGATTTGAGTATTATATTTCACAAATGCGATTTTTATAAAAAAAATTGTGATTCTTTACCACAAAAAAATCTTAGACAAAAGGGCCCTTAGATTAATTAGTGATAACTTAGTTTTCACTTAAAAGTTATTTTTGGAAACGAGTTCGATTGTCCAAAAATATGTAATTCTGACTGCTAAAATTGTAATTATCTTGAGAAAATCGAGATTGATATTAAGATTATACAATGTTGTTAGCATTCATTAAAAAACTAATTAAAACCTTTTCACTTAGATCAATATATACTTGTCAATTATCTTATGCCAAATAAGTGTGCAGGAATATATTTAGCCAATCGGTCCATATGTCTGTAAATTTGTCAATATATAATTAAGGGTGAAGGTCTATTTAGCATATTGAAATATTTTTTTAAATACATTCAATACTTTAAAGTATTTTTAATATTTCATTATTTGATATAGTAAAAAATATTTTAAAATGTTGGATGCATATAAAAATATACGTTATAGTATTGAATACATTAAAAAATTACTTTAAGGCACTAAAAGCACTAAGAAAATATTTTAGATATGCAAAATATACCATAACCTGTTTCTGAATGTTGAATGCATAAGTAAAAATACTTTATGGTAATGCATTATTTTAGCAAAGCTGGATGCATATTAACCCTATAATTAATATGCATATGATTGTGAAAATAATAATTAAATTGTGTGAGTTTCCCCTGTATTTTGTTATATACGTGGCTACCGTTCCCGATTAAAAACTTGCATTTTTTTTATAATTGAAGAATAAATTATATAGTTCGTTTCTAATTTGGAGGGGCATTAATAATGAATTAATTCCTAATTCAAAAACAAGTAGGTACACACACGTGTTTCATTTTCAGTTTTCATTTTTTGACTTCAAAAGGGAAAAACTTCCACACATAGCTTAAATAGTACCAGTATTTTATGCCTTTTGATGTCTATTTGAAATTCAAAGCTAAATAATATTGTCCAAGTGGACTTGCGAATTCAACATTTATAATAACATTCTAAATTGCAAGATTTATTGTTTTTTTTTTGGTCAAGATGATCGAGCGACCAATATGAATTGATTAGTACATATCATAAAGTTTCTTCGAAGCCAAGCTACTTATAGATTATGAACAAAATAACTTGTTTTTATGAAACATGTAGATAAACGTGTTTAACCCTTTTTCTTTTATAAAATGTCTACCTTATGTATAATTTCAGCGTGTGGCTAAAGCATAATTTTAATCATTTAAATTTATATCTAATTTAATTTAGTATCTAGAATTTGAAAAGTGTACTATTAGTTATTTAATTTTAACATAATTAGTGTCATTTATTAAAAAAATTTTGACTCAACAAATTTAAATGATAATTTTACAGTTAAATGCTAGTGAAATATAATTTAATTTTAAAATATACATATGTTTATCATTAATTAAAATTTAGGCATATTTAGTTCAAAAAATGTTAAATACAAAAGATAAAATGAAGAAACTTACATTTAGGATCAAAGTTCACTCCCAAACTAGGTCATATATTTAGAATGGGAAGGAATATTATTTATTTATAAGGAAATTTCCTATAATACATTAGAAATAAATGAGGATTTTTTTTTGTGATTTTGACAATATAAATATGACATTTAAAGTTTTCTAAAAACATATATAGACTCAATCTATATAATTTTAATAAAACTTATAAGCTTTGTGCCCAAAAACATATGTTAAATATTTTCTATTATTTGTTGTTTTATAGTGAAAACATATTATATATATATATATATGGATCATGTGAACATTACATTAGCATGCAATCAGGGTCATCGTATATATGCAGAAGGTAAGTACATGAGGAAATTTTTATTTCAATTTGTAAGAAAGTATTTTTGAGTTTTCAACCGGTAGTGTAAAAGTTCATTGAAGTTGGCAAAAGTGAAAAAACGGAAAAAAGAAAATCATTGAGACTTAATTAATAAATTAATTAAATAAAATGAGAGGCCATTTGAATTGTCAACTCTGCAAGGCAAACGTCGTCCTCGCCACCCACTTTTACGGCAACGGGTCCCCCACGATTTGTCTAGTCATAAATTTCTCTAAATCCTTTTTTTTTATTCCTTTAATAATGATTAAACATTTAAAAACTTTTCATTTCTTGAATTTTCAAACTTGACATAATTCACAATCTTAATATAAAGAATGCATTTATATCTTTTTTATAAATTATCTGACTATTTGAAACAATTCTCAATAATTTTTTCTTACATTCAAATGCACTTGTATGAATAAATTTTTTGACCAAAATATTAATAAATGAAAATTTGTAAATAAAATAATAAATTTTTATTTTTATATGACCATTTTACTTAATTAGGATTACACATTATCAAGTCAATTAAAAATAGTTCTCCCCACTCGTTCCAAAAAAGTAGCTCTCTCAAAAATATTTTTTATATTCATATGGGTTCAAATTAAAAAAAAAATTATATTGACTTACATGGAATGGAGTTTAGAATAGAAAAATGTGAGTGTCGGTTTGAAAATTCAAATAGAGGTTATCATTTAGGCTTGTGAACACTGATATCAAAATTAAGGGGAGGGGGGATTGTATACTTTGTAGAATAATTAATCAATATAACTATAACATTTTACTAAAAAAGTATAATTATTTCTACTATAAAAAATAAATAAAAAGAACGAACAATATTTGACCGACAAGTATGTTGTTTGTGTAAATTTTAGTAAAACAATGAATGAAAATAGGACTTTGATTCACCAACAGTAAATAGAAGGAAAATAGGAACTTTTGAACTTAGGGCAAGATGAATTATCAATATTGTACTGATGGACTCGTTGCGATACAATAAGATTTGAATGAACCAGTGCAAGAGAGAGATCCGTCTTTTGTAAAATGCAAGAGAGAGTAATAAGAAAATTGTTGGATGAGAAAAAAGTGTCTACCATATGAGATAAAGCTCAAATAAATAAATGGTCTCCTCCCCTGTTGTAGGTTTACCTGTTTTCTGAAATATAGGGAGTGAATATTAGATCTTGGGATCTAACAATCTACTCTGATATTTGGGGATATGGAAGTTAGATCTAACAGGTTGGGAAGCTTCCACATGTTTCCTCAACATTTGTCATTGGTTTTTTTGTTGGAGTACATTCACATGTTGGCTTGTAGACTGTGCCTTAAATTGGTTCAATCCAAAGTCATTTTTTAGATATACATATGTTTTGATTTGTGAAAGCAGCTTGATAAATCACTGAAACAAGAGGGAGTTTATAATTTGGCACCTTCACAGAGATGAGCCACCAAGATTGGCCAATAACTTCCCAACCAATAGTGAACGTTCTATATATATAAAAATACATATAGCATCCCGTCTTGCAGTACTTAGCAACTCAAATATATATATATATATATATATTTTACCAACAACAACAACAACCTGGTTAATAATTAATTAATTAATTAATTAAGCCATATTGTTGTAGTCAAATGATAATTAATATACATGGGAGAGCTAGCTTATCATAGTGGCGCCGTGTATATTATACTCCAACTTGATTAAGGTCCCAACCCTTTGGATCTAGACCATTTAGATTTCATTTTGGACAGTTTAGATTGATTTTTTTAAATAATAATTTTATAAGAAAATCATTATTTAAAAATAGGCTAAAACATACATTTCGTCTTTTAAGTTGATGTCAAGTTTTAGTTTGATCCCCTAAGTTTAAAAAGTACACTTTTAATCCTTTTATTTTAATACTGTTAATTTTATTTAATTGAAAATGCTGGCTCATCAAATGTAAACGTTAATTTTGCAATTAAATACTGATAAAATATGGTTAAATTTTAAAATATAAAAATGATTCAATTGCATAATTTTAAAATATACTGATATAACTCGAAATCTGTTTCGTGATCATTCAACTGCATAATTACTGTTTAAATTTGATTAGTAATAATTTTTTGTTAAATGAAACTAACGATGTTAAAAGTAAAACAAAAGAATGAAAAATGTACTTTTTAAATTTAAGGGATCAAATTGAAATTTGATATAAACTTAAAGAACCAAATGTATACTTTAGTCTTACAAATATGATAGTTAAGAGATTAATTTTATTTTAGATTTAATACCCATAAAAATAATTTTTTTTATAAAAATAAATAATTTAAATGTAAATCATTCAAATTAACTCTGTACGATTTAGTTGGGTTTACATCACTCTTCATCACCACTCTAACCAATTCCACTTCGGAATCATCATAACAAGCTATCTAACAGTCGTCGACTTCATATATAGACGATCAAGTGCTTCTTAATCATACATACATGGCTCCTTCTACTTCTACTGTGCCGTCGTCGTCTTCACCTGTCATGGCTTCATTTGCAGTTGCTTCTGCTGTTTTTCTGTTCTTCAGCTGCTTCGTTTCTGTATCACAAGCTCAAAACGCTACCACAGATCTTTCTGAAGGTCTCTCTCTCTGTGCTCTGGTTGGGATATTGAAGTTTTTCCCCTGAAAATGATCATTCATGTAGGAAACTGCTACAGATGCTAATAAAAATTTTAAACAATGTTCGTTCTTTTTATTTGCTAGTTATAATTTAATAGAAACTTGGATTTTGCCTGCCCTTTGTGCCTGAACTCTATTTTCAGTTGAAGTGATATAAGGAATTAAATTAACGTATAAAGTAAAATATAATTCATATCTTGTAATGTCGTGCTTTTCGATATGATGGCCGTGCTTATATATGTATTGAGTAATAATTGATTCGTGAATAACAAAGTCAATCATATCGTGCATGGTCCCAAAAAAATCATGCTAAGTTATATTATTAAGGAGAGGTATTATGTATATATATATTTTGATTATGAAGTTTTTGTAAATTAGAAGTTTAGAACTCAAGATCTGCATGGTTACAAAAAAGGGAGAAAAAAAAAAGATCTGGATGGTTTATAAAATTTTGCTATCTAATATTTTTGGTAGTTTGGGATCAGTTGGATAGTTTTGCAACTATTTTGTTTGTCTGGATATAGTACTTTTGTACCGTTAATCAAGGAAAAACCCGATGCGCACTGCGCAAGGGTGAAAAAAGAAGAGGGAAATATTATCTTTCATCTAATGTAATTTCTGCAAAACTTGGAACTTTTATGCAGCGAGAACTTTGAATTCAATCTTCAACAAATGGGAAATATCGGCGCCAGAAAATGCATGGAATATAAGCGGTGAACTCTGCAGCGGACGAGCCATCGACAGCACTACCTTCGTCGAAGACTTCAATCCATTTATCCAATGCAGCTGTTCCAATGGCACTTGCCACATTACTGCACTGTATACTCTTTATCTTCCCTTAACTTGATCTACTGATTTTGCTCTGTTATATGTATTGTTGAACTTGATCTTGCACTGTACCCGCTTGTTTCTGACATTTTTTTTTTATGGCAGGAGGGTTTTTGCATTGGATGTTGTTGGGGAAATCCCAGAAGAGCTATGGACTCTCACTCACCTCACCAATTTGTATGCCTTTTAAACTCCCCAATTTGCCAAGCTGGGTTTTACTGAAATTTCTTGCAAAAACTCCTAGAAAGGGTTTTGATTTTTTTAATCAATGGATTCTTTTTCTTGTTAATTTTCCTGCCTTTCTTGGCATGCTAAAGTTTCCTCAAATTGCTATCAGGGACCTTCGCCGTAATTACTTGACGGGGTCTCTACCTCCAGCCATTGGAAATCTAACTCGTATGCAGTACATGTGAGGCCGATTAGCTAGAGAATTTGGATTTCCTTGTTGTGCCTTATGATGAATACTCAGGAACTCACTTTATTGTAAATTTATCCTCATTAGGAGCTTTGGCATCAATTCCTTATCTGGGGAGCTTCCCAAGGAATTGGGAAATCTTACTGAGTTATTATCATTGTAAGTCCTCCTCCCTCCCTCTCCCTCTCCTCCCCCCCTCTCTCTCTCTCTCACACACACACACACATTTTGTTTCCATGTTTTTGCGAGTGATCTAACTGGCAGCTTGTGGTGAAAAAAAGGGGAAAAAAACTGGTAACTTTGAAATTTTTGCTTCTTTTCCATATATTCTGATTGTATCATATTATTCAGAAGTGACATTTCTTTTCTTTTCTTTTTTGTTTTGAATGGGCATTTTAATATCTGCAATTGACAATGAAGGACCGTGAACAATTATGCAGCTTATTAAAGACCATTCTGTTTTTATTAGAATTATGATTTTCTGGGACATATATCTCGTTCAATGTTATTAAAGACCATTAATTATTTGTTAATTCTGTAGGAGTCTTGCATCCAACAACTTCTCTGGTTCTATACCATCTGAGCTAGTTCAGCTCGTGAAATTGGAACAACTGTAAGCTCCACTGCACTCTGCATCTATAGTTTCCGTATGACCAAATTGAAAGAGTCCCACATTGGAAGTATGGAATTCTATTTCTAAAGATGGGCTTATAGGA